>LBNU01022113.1:46523-141374 GCA_014162995.1 Artemisia annua | reverse complement strand
AAATTTCTCCACCAAATTTATTAAGTTTGACCAAAATCAATTTAATTTTGACTTTCAATTGACCAATCATATTGCTTGATTTTGCCTACGTGGCAAAATCGAGCTCTCCTATTGGTCTAATTTTTTTTCAATGAGAAGGGTTTTGCAAAAACACTCCGAAATGATGTAATTCTTTTATTATATAAAAGATTAAAATGGATGGTCAATCTGTTGTGGGTCAACACGGGTAACTTTAATAGAATCAACTATTTCTCCAAATGCAAACCTGGTACAAATTAGAAAATCTCTGCTTTAAGTAATCCCAAACACCCCTTTCACCATAGTTAACTATGAATTTTAAACGAAAATAGGATATCTATACTAATACTATTAATATATGAACAAAGAACAATCCAATCATACTTCATTAAATCTATGTCTTTCTCTAATCAATCCCCAAATGAACCATGCCAAGTACTACTAATCATTGCTCTCCTACACATATATTACTAGTACTACTGACCATTGAGCTAGGTATAGTGATTTTGCTGGAAGTTAAGATTTAGGTATGGGGTCTAGTACACCAGAGGCCTGTCCAAAACTCACCAGGAGTCCTCGTATTTTTAAGCAAGTTGTTGATCCCTCGAACAACAAAGAAACAGTCTTATTCATTCTTAAACGTGCTTAGTCAATTCCACTTTGGTTTTGTTAATCATAAACTGCATCAACTCCTTTACCTGATGTGATCTTAGTCAATTCCACTTTGGTTCTGTGGTTTGCATTGTTGACACTGACATGGTGGCAACCATATTCCTTGGCTTGTGCAGCCTTCTCTTTGGTTGAGGCGGTTCCAATAACAATGCCACCAAGTACATTTTCCCATTGACATAGTAACGACCCAGTTCCACTTGCCGCTGCATGCTCAAGGATTGTACGTCCACGTTCCACCTGTTAGCGGTCGAATAATAAGTTTCATACCCTCAGCAACAAATTTGATATCATAAACTAAAATCAGATCACCAATTTACCCCCTTTATTGATACTCATACTCTCATTTCATAAGACCGTCCTTTTGGTCATCTTTTCTATTAGAGTTCTTCATTATTTGAATTTGCTAAACAATCAAACAATTGTATATTACACCTAACTTTTGAATCTGGAGGTCCTTAATATAAGAAGATGGTAGAACAAAAATGGAATTAACAACACATAATGATTCTGGATTCATCCATCTCACACACACTGCAACTATTTCCTTTCAGGTTACGGAATAAAAATGTTTCATATATTGATTCCAAGTTATAGTATCTACTTGCTCTTATTACAAAATAAAGAAACGCATACTGATTTCGACTTCGGATGCACAGGATCCGTGTATTTGTATTTGTACTTCGTAGTAATTTATTGGAAAGTAATTTGGATATTAGATCCTATATGGTCATATTTTTCTTAAGACAATATGCTGAAGTCAAACTTTAACGGTTCTAGACATCGTGAAAGGGTACGTAAACTTGTATGTAATTTTATAAAAACTTTAATCCACTACTGAGAAGTAATGTGAGAGGGAATCATTATGCATATGCCATAGCACGTTTTTAGGAGATCATGGGGTTGTTCCATGATTTGTAGTAACCGCCGGGCTTAATGCCCCATGTCCTCTTCCTTGGCGGGAAAGCCATGGTCGAGTGGTGAACGTGGGGAGGAGACCAAGCCAAGGTTCTCTATGATAGTTATCTTCGAAGTACACACCTCGGAGGGTGTGACTTGTGAGGCTTCGACTGGCAAATCCCCAACTGGTAACCATTATTAGAAACCGAATAGTTCTTGAAGCATTGGTGTAGGGTATTCCATGTATAAACATCAAATACCATGGAACATTTCGTCTACACCAATTTTCTAAAACTCCTAAAAACTATTGTGTTTAACCTTAAAACTAGGTCCGCTGTGTACTTGCAAATTATTAACGAACAAACAGTTAACACAATAGCTCTTCATTTCCGGTTTATGATCACAACTTTTGTCAAATATATGAGATGCAATCTGAAGAATTTGTAACCACTTTAGGTAGTTGCATTTGCATGTCTATTCATTCGCTTTGGAGCAACACTAATTGTGACTTTGCAATGAAGAAGTCTAATGGTTACTTCTTTTAACTCTTTTTAAGGATGGGAGGTGATTTGCACATTGGCACACTCTAATTTAGTGTGTATTGCCGTTTATACCCTTATAGGGGTGAAGAAGAGTACAAGTGATGTAAGGGTATAAATGGCAATACACACTAAATTGGAGTGTGCAAATCAATTTCTGGAGTGTGCAAATCACCTCCTTTTAAGGATACTCTCATGCAACTAATTACTAATTTAAGGGCTTGTTTGTTAAATTTTTTTATTAAGTCATGTTTAATTAAGAGATGACTTAATGCAAACAAGTTCAGTTTTATTACTTAATATTTTCAGTCATCTTTCTCTATTAAGTCACAAACAAACAGTTTTCATATGCCTTAATTAATTCAGTTTTTCTTCTTTTTTTTATATTAAGTCAATTAAGTCGAAAAAAGTCTTCAAAAAAAAAAATTAAGTCGAAATCAAACACCCCTAAGAGAATGGTATGTTTGACCCAACAGTGTTTTCAAACACAATGTAATTCTCCGTTGGGGACTTGATAAAAACTCATCTATTTTTTGGCAGTTTCATGTTCATCTTTATTATGACAAGTTTTTAAACAATGTCCTCGAGTATATACTCGGCTTTAAGCCTTTAATAGGCCAGACAACATGTCCACCTGCCAGGCTTTAAGCCTTTAATAGGCCAGACAACAAGTCCACCTGCCAAAAAGCTTTAACCATTGCTTGTGAAAGCTCATATCACACGTTTGTAACTAGTCTCATGTAGTTCCACCATGTATTTTAGTTAAAACCCAAAAGCATTAGCTAGTTCCTTGTTATCGGTTTTGGGGAGGTGTTACCACATTCCTAGTTCAAAACGACTCAAAACACTAGCATACCAAAAAGATCCCAAACAGGGATTAACTAGCGCATTGTTGAACTTCACAGCCAATAGCATCATGCTTTGACATGCGCCTGGTCATCCATGAATACACTCGGATGAACATCATGAAAGTTCTTGTTCAACTTGCGGGAGCTTAATGTCCTCCTAAGCAAATTGCTTGATCCTGAAACTTTCCAAGTGGGACCAAGATATGAGGGGAAACAAGCAGCTCGTGGCAGTTGTAGCATATCTCAGGAGTTCTACTTGAAAGCTTGATTTTCTCAGACTCAAGATTCTCCACCTCTTCTCGAGTGCCCTTGTCCATCTGAACCTCCTGGAGATGATGTTCCAAGTTATCAACCTTTTCCTCCAACTCTTTCTTCTCAACAACCCATTGTTCTTGCTTTTGGAGAAGTGAGGCAAGCTCGGTTTTCATCTTTTGCAACTCTTGCTCCTTGTTAGCAAGCTCCATGTCTTTTGCCATGACTAGTCCTTCTTGCTTCTTTATCTCATCCTTATATTTTAAAGCTTCAGCTTTTACCCGTGATATCTCAGAGCTTAGTTTCTCCTCCTCATCATCAGCCATCATTTTCCTAGCATCGGCANATAACTTTGATCACGCTAATCTCTGCAAACACAACACCATACACAAACTTGAATCAATTAGATTTTATCCGGTCGTTAATTGGTATCCACTCCAATTTAATCGATCTGAAAGCGTTCATACTCGTGACTTCTAATTGCTATCAGGATACCCTATTACCCCACATAAACAACAATTTAGTGTGTATTGCCGTTTATACCCTTATAGGGGTGAAGAAGAGTACAAGTGATGTAAGGGTATAAATGGCAATACACACTAAATTGGAGTGTGCAAATCAATTTCTGGAGTGTGCAAATCACCTCCCTTTAAGGATACTCTCATGCAGCTAATTACTAATCTAAGGGCTTGTTTGTTAAATTTTTTTATTAAGTCATGTTTAATTAAGAGATGACTTAATGCAAACAAGCTCAGTTTTATTACTTAATATTGTTAGTCATCTTTCTCTATCAAGTCACAAACAAACAGTTTTCATATGCTTTAATTAATTCAGTTTTTCTTCTTTTTTTTATATTAAGTCAATTAAGTCGAAATCAAACACCCCTAAGAGAATGGTATGTTTGACCCAACAGTGTTTTCAAACACAATGTAATTCTCCGTTGGGGACTTGATAAGAACTCATCTATTTTTTGGCAGTTTCATGTTCATCTTTATTATGACAAGTTTTTAAACAATGTCCTCGAGTATATACTCGGCTTTAAGCCTTTAATAGGCCAGACAACATGTCCACCTGCCAGGCTTTAAGCCTTTAATAGGCCAACAAGTCCACCTGCCAAAAAGCTTTAACCATTGCTTGTGAAAGCTCATATCACACGTTTGTAACTAGTCTCATGTAGTTCCACCATGTATTTTAGTTAAAACCCAAAAGCATTAGCTAGTTCCTTGTTATCGGTTTTGGGGAGGTGTTACCACATTCCTAGTTCAAAACGACTCAAAACACTAGCATGCCAAAAAGATCCCAAACAGGGATTAACTAGCGCATTGTTGAACTTCACAGCCAATAGCATCATGCTTTGACATGCGCCTGGTCATCCATGAATACACTCGGATAAACATCATGAAAGTTCTTGTTCAACTTGCGGGAGCTTAATGTCCTCCTAAGCAAATTGCTTGATCCTGAAACTTTCCAAGTGGGACCAACATATGAGGAGAAACAAGCAGCTCGTAGCAGTTGTAGCATATCTCAGGAGTTCTACTTGAAAACTTGATTTTCTCAGACTCAAGATTCTCCACCTCTTCTCGAGTGCCCTTGTCCATCTGAACCTCCTGGAGATGATGTTCCAAGTTATCAACCTTTTCCTCCAACTCTTTCTTCTCAACAACCCATTGTTCTTGCTTTTGGAGAAGTGAGGCAAGCTCGGTTTTCATATTTTGCAACTCTTGCTCCTTGTTAGCAAGCTCCATGTCTTTTGCCATGACTAGTCCTTCTTGCTTCTTTATCTCATCCTTATATTTTAAAGCTTCAGCTTTTACCCGTGATATCTCAGAGCTTAGTTTCTCCTCCTCATCATCAGCCATCATTTTCCTAGCATCAGCATGTTCCATAACACTTGAAAATTGCTCCTCAGTTGGATCATAAACTCCACTACCCCCTGCTCCATCATCAGGGTTCACGACCACTTCAACTGTTGGGTTTACAACGGCCTCACCCGGTGGATACACCCCCACAGCTAGTACTAGCTTATCATCTTGTCGTTGCAAATGCCCCAACGAACTTATCTCTGCAAAAAGAAGAAACATACATAAGTATCCACATAGTAAGAATATATTCACATAAGTAACTTTGTATGTGCATATTCCCCCTTTCAACCATCCTGATAGAAGGAACAAGCCTGGCTCATACCAATGATTGCTTAAACCTCTCCAAAAGGTTTAAATCGGCGGGGAAACCCTGGCCCCGTGCACCCCTTTTGGGTGTCGGCTGACCCTTCCCCAAGGACCTTGCCCCAGGCAATGATAACTTGTTCGAGTGACCTTTTAGCCGGGAATTGGGATTGAACCCAGGATCTATTTCTCCAAAAGCCCTCCTTGAATGGTCAATTGGACGTTTGGGGTGGGGGAGTGATACCATTAGAGCAATGCTCTAAGGGTAATAATTGCTTAGACCTGCCAAAGCTTAAGCACCTTCATGAAAAGCCATGAGCTAATTGGTAAGCTAAAGCGATGTAAAGATCAAGGGCATGGTGAGGCGCTTGTGTAGCACATCTTGAGGAACCACGTCTTCGTTTAAATCGATCTAAACAAATAGATATCTCCAAGACTCCAACCCTGTCTAACCTTTATCAGTCCTCGGGTTAAACAACCCATCTTGCTTTCTCCTCTCAACAGATACCAACTCCCATGTTAATATGCTGTTGAGAGGAGAAGCAGGATGTGTTGTTTAACCCGAGGACTGATAAAGGTTAGACAGGGTATACCAACAGCATACCAACTCCCATGTTGCACAAGTTTTGAGAAGTGATGAAACACAGATAGACTAGGAACTCCCAGGGGGGAACAAACGATCTCATGCCCAATCAAGCATTTGTACCCAATTAGCGATGCATTTAGGGGAGAATTACATACTTGAATAGAGCACGCATCGAAAAGTAATAAAAAATATAGAATACCAAAGAATGAAGTTGGTACGTATAAATCAATTTTATTCAGGGGACGAAGGTGAGCCTTGTCTTCCCTCTTAGGAAGCATATTTGAGAACTGGAAACTAGATAAATAGTGACTTGATCATCCTAACCCAACTCTATATACGTACAGGTTATAAATATAAAGTGTGAGTTATTGAGATATGCAAATGAATACACAATACATGAACTTCAATTTTTTAACTTGAACAATTTTTATAATATTGTTTATGAAATGAAATTAATTTTAATATTGAAAACCTGGTGTATGCACGAAAATTTAACATATATAAACACAACTATTCATTAAATTTTACTTATTTTAAAACCCCTTGCGTGCAAGGGGCTCCAAAAGTAGTTAATAATTACAACAAAGAGTCATTATCGCTTTATTAGCAATAACTTGAACAACCCTTTCCATACCTGTAGATTTATTCGCTTTAGGTTGAGGTCTTGGTCCATCATCATCAGAGGATGTTGTGCAATTGTTGTTTCCTTGTGTATTTACGGTAACTGCTCTGATCCCGGAAGGCATTTTGTGGTCATGACGGCCTTCGTAAGTGGTAACCACCAGTTTTTCATCATGGGATGTGCCAATGTTGTTTCCTTGTGCGTTCACAGTAACTGTTCTGATCCGCGGAGGCAATTCGTGGTCATGACGGCCTTCGTAAGTAGTAACTACCACTTTTTCATCATGGGATATTGTGCCATTGTTGTTTTCGTCTGAGTTTACGGTAACTGCTCTGATCCCAGAAGGCATTTCGTGACCATGAAGGCCTTCGTAAGTGGTAACCACCACTTTTTCATCATGGGATGTTGTGCCATTGTTGTTCCCTTGTGTGTTTACGACAACTGTTCTGACCACAGAAGGCCTTTCGTGGTCATGACAGCCTTCGTAAGTGGTAACGACCACTTTTTCATCATGAGAAGCCCTCTCTACATGTTTTCTTACTGGGCAGCGAGCATATGTACACTTGTAGTAACTCCTGCATAAACAATATCCAGGGGCTGTTCTTATAAGTGATTAATGTCTAAAGTCTGAAATTAGCTCTGATTTTCACAGGTTGTGTCGGACATGTAAAGAAAAATCATTATATCTATTTCAGAGAGTGAAATCATTTAGATGTCCGAATGTGTAACCGTGTTTAAGTGTCCACTTTACCCCTCAAAATACTGAATTGTTGAATATATACGAAAAAGAATCTAATTATCCCTTCACAAAGTTTAAGTGAAGTTTCTACTTATATACTCTCTGTCCCAAAACTAGAACTTGCTTTTGACGTGTAAACAGTCAAATACATTAGTCTTCTAACTTCAAAACGTGATATATTTGTTATAGTCATAATAAAAAATGAAAAGGTATATTAAATCTATATAAGGAGCAACACATAGAAGACAGTCTGAGTTATATGCGAACGAATTCAAGTGCCGAATTTATATAAAATAATAATAGAAAAGCCAAGAATCGATCTCAATGATTGGACAGAAGGAACATACTTCAATTATGTACATATCCATGCTGAAGCAAGCACAGAGTTTTAGAGATATAAGAGGTGCTCATTTCACGAACATATTTGCTAGAGGTAGCAAGTTCTAACACCTTATTCCATTTATATAATTACAAAAACAATATTAATGGTAATCTAATTCTTTCAATAAATCCATTTAGCAGGTTATATGCTTTAAAACAGCGTTTGGGGGACTTTCAATTTCCAACCCATTTGGCCCGTTCCCCTTTTAGCTAATTTTTTAATTTCACCTGATTGGCATAAAAAACACAGCTCAAATCAACCCATTTTTAAGTACCTGGGTTGAAATTGCCACCTTTAATATGTGCATATCAAAGTTGGTGAAGCTTTTTGTATCTGTTAATGCCACTTAACATACCTTGGATTTGGATTGCCTTTAACTAGTTTCTGCCCATATTTGCGCCAACGGTAGCCATCATTTACAATATCAACTGGACTAGTAGTAACAACTACACGTGGCTCATAATTTGTCTTTGTTACAGCACTATCATTGACACCAGCACTCTCTTTCTTCCTGTGTAAAGCTTGAGAATTAGCATGATATAGGAGAAACATAGTTAAAGAAACTTGCCAGTATAATAGTGTTTCACATACTGCCTCTTTGAGTCTGGTGGAATAGTGATAACCTCACTTTCTATTTCATTAGACTGTGAGACTGCAACTTCCTCAGAACTTTCACTTGGAGCAACCATGGACCGCAGACGGGTCTCTAACGCCTCAGGATCTGAAGAGGCTGCAGGATGCACAACGCTAATCACTAATTGTTTAGTATAAAGCATTAAAAGATCAATATGGAAAATGAAATGCTTGAGGTGGCAATTTCGACTCAGTTACATATACACGGGTAAAATTAAAGAAATAGCTTATAAAAAAACATGTTAAATGGGTAAAAAGCAGCTGGATAATATTTCTGCAATGCATATATGATAAAACAAACAAAACTATCTTATTACGTTAACTATTACTAAAATAATATAACTTTTGTAATCGTCCTTGACACACTTATTACTTAAGAAAGCATTGGACGAAAAGTGCATCCAGAAACCAACAGTTTTGACCGAACCCGTGTTTATTATTAAATGAGTCGATTTGGGTTATATAGTCAAACGGTAGACTAGAAAAAATAGCGGAAAGGGGACATATTGAATGGTCAAGAAGAGCCCACCTTGTATTTTACATGCATATAACCATCTATAGTCATTTTATTATAGTATAAGATTATTACTAAAATAACATATATTTGGAATTATTCTTGACTCACTAACTATTGATCCAAAAAGCAGAAAATTTGAGCAATAAGTGTCTCCCATCAATCAAATCCTACCCATGCAAATCTATACCCGTGTTAGCCCGTTGCACATCCAGCCTAACACGCCCATCTTGCCATCTCTATGAATTGGTAAGGAGTATGATTGATTACCTTCTAATGTCAATGATGGCTCGTTAGGTCCTCTTTCTTGATTCTGTAGGAGCTTAGGATGTTCATGTTTTGATAAGTAACTAATCTCTGTGATACGCCCATCATGTGACCGCTCAACTTGCTTTCTAGCTGGGCAATTAGCAAATGTACATCTGTAATAGCTTCGAGCAAATGCATCTCCTTTAACAAGCTTCTGACCATATTTTCTCCAGTTAAAACCATCCACTATAGGTTTTTCGGGTACCAATGAGTTAGTGAATTTTTTATCAGAGTTTGGTGTGTGGACCCCACTGTCATGCTTGCATCTCACTGATAATTTACCCCACCCTTGCTCAAGTCTTGACGCCACAAAATAATTTTCTACGTCAGATTGTGAGGCGGGAACACCGGCATCCGACTCGCTGGCCATTACTGGTGTAGAGTTTCTTTCTTGATTGAACAGTGATGTCTGATTAGTGATTACCATAAGGACAACCCGTAAACTCTAAATAGCCTGATGGCTTCACCAGAGTAAATATACTTTCATCTTGATTGAATTGTGAAATGAACTTCCATGAGATTAAAGGGTCCTTCGTTGTTGAACTTCACCAGATTCCTTCATAAGGACCCAAAATCATGTCAACCAGTATTAAAGCGTAAAATGGATACGCTGAAAAGGAGTATGCAGACACACATACATACACACACAAACACACACCATGTCCACAGCGAATCTTGAACCCAAAATCACTCAGTAAAGAAACTCGGTTAGTAATAGTTGGGTGATAACCACATAAACTCCTTTAGGATGTTGCTTTACTGAAACACATATAACGATCTTATATCTTAATCGATTTTTATGGCTGTCAGTAGATATTGCCAAATATAATTTTCCTTTTAAATAATTCTGAAACATCATTAACAAGGAAGCATCAGTCAAAACTATCGGCGTCGAATGAAAGAAGTCTACAACCTATGCCACAGTTTACTAATATTAAATTACGCAGTAGCCCATCATATAACATATCTGATACAAACTAAAGCCTATATCTTTTGTGAGCATCCATGAAGATTCTAACAAATTAAAACAGATATTTTCAAATTTTCTTACTCAAATAGAAAGGCCCTGGCTTAAATTCAGACAGTCTAACCAGTACCCGAAGGAAGGTAGACTCCTTCCAGAAGACCACCGGTTTAAAATTTTCAAGTATGTCAATATACAGTTGTTCTAAGAATGAAGTACTAAAAGCCCGAAACTGCCTGTATGATACTTGACATACTACTCAAATCTTTCTATTACTAAACTACAATAAATACTCTTATATCCCAAGGTGGCATATTGACTTACTGTGAAACTTGATGCAGCCAGTAGCCTAACTAACATTAGCCAAGTGCATGTCTACTTACCAAAACAAATGATTGTTTAAACAAGCTAAATGGGGAACAAGAGTGGTTGATGAACATATATGTCCATTCGAACAAATAGATCTCGTATGAGTATCCATCTTTGTGCGAGTGTGCAAGGTTCCTAGCCATAAGACAAACGGGAAGTCATGTCTATATGATCCACATGATAAGTGATATTAATGACTAAGAGATACCAAATCAACATGATCAATAAGATTCCAGAACATTATATTGATCGTTTATGAGAGACAGGATGGTTAAGTGATGACAAGCTCAGGGCTCTTACAAACACAGTGAGATTGAATATGATTTATAGACCGAAATGACTAGCCACAAAAAGAACAATACCAATTAATTGTATAACCAAAAAAATTTAAGTTTGTGTCTTTGATGTAGATTTACATTCCTCTCTTTTTATTCCCTCAACAGCGTATTGTTGCCACATAAGGGAGATGCGTAGGACATAAGTAATCCTGGCCTTACTAAACAGAACCCATTTTGGCTAAATGGTCAATAACATATCCATAAAAACTATGCATTTAAGCGTGCTCAGGTGGGAGTACTACGAGGATGGGGTGACCTCCTCAAAAATGCTTAATTGGCCACTAAGAACTAACCACTGAGCCTGTCAACAATATTGTGGCCTGCGAACGATATTGTGGTCTGATATAGGTGATCCGGAGCTTTTGTTTATTGGCAAGGGAGACATCTAAGACGCATGTAATGTCTTGGTCTCACCAGTTGCAACACGTTTTAGGCAAGATGTGGCAGATCCCATAAGACCTGTGCCTAGGCGCTAATCGGCCACCAATCTTTTCAATTTGTGCAAATCGGTCAACGGTGGTTAATGGTGATCAACAGTGGTCAAACTTATTGGAAACCTGCAAATCTTGCCGGAAGCCGGAAACTTGTATTATATCTATTACAAGTTGTTGGTATAAGGCAAATTTTGTCGTAAATACCTAAAACTCACCGGAAATACCCAAAACTCGCTGGAGATACCAAAAACTTCCTAGAAATGCCAATCCGATTAATCACGCCTAGACCTTACAAGCTACGAGGGGGTCGGCCGACCGACTACCGATTCACGACTTTTGCAACCTTGATGCACATAACTCACTCATCCTAGGATGCACTCAGTCGGTAACCAAAACAAATTAAAGCCGAGTCAAACAAACATAACTGAAGTGGCCTAATAGTAAAAAAGGTTCCGAAACCGAAAGTTAAATGCTATAACAACTAGATTAGTGGAAAGTATCCTCTCATATTACTTTTAGGACATTAACATTTAAGGTTGTTGTTACTCCATTTTCTTAACACTTGAATAATAAATTATTAGGTCAAACAATGTAAAACTTATAACACAAATACTCTAGAATAATTAACACAATTACATAAATCCATATACATATCTACAATCGTATAGAAAATAAAAGTAAGAGAATAACACCAATATATATATATATAAACACGAAAACCATCAAACTAACTTAAAACAAAACCCAAACATACCTTCTTTTTTTTTTCTTTTTTTTTTTTATCGTGGTTTAATTAAGTAACAACCGGAGCTCTCCGGTGAGTGGGTTTAATTCTTCGAGCTGGAAAGGATGAAAATGATTTTGCTGTTTTGAAAGAGGATGTGTCGGTAGCTGGAAATTACTATTTTTGTCACTAATAATATGCAAGTTTTAGTGGGTATATATGCAATTACCCCTACAGTTTTTATCTTCGAGAAGGAAAACCTTTGTTTTTGTGCTTTTGGAATAAAAAAAATGAAAGAGAAATAAATAAGGTTTGTGGCGAAGAAGTGAAAGTTTATATCTAACTTTTGGAGAAGTGGAAAGTGAAAAGAAACACTTATGTGCGAAAAAAAATATATATGTGCGCCCGCAAAAATAAGAAGTGAAAAGAGGAGGAAAAGTGTTTCTTCCAAAAAAAAACAAATGACACCCAAGTGTACATCCGATGATACTTTATAGCATCAAACATTCATAATTGCGATATAGTGATTAAGTGTTACGTGTAAAGTTTATACATCTAGCGTAAAAAATAATTAAAATGCAATTGAAAAAGTTTGTAACTATTAGACGATAAATATGGGCAGCAAAACAAAAACTAAAAGAAAAGTATAGGCAGATTTGGGTGCGGCAGAAAAAAAAAATTAGGGTTTAAGCTTGTGTTTTTATGGAAGATTGGGATAGGCTTTGATTACCATGTTGGATGATTCAATGAATGCATATATGGGGTGGGATTGGTAGAGAGATATAACTAAACCATAAGTATGTTAATCATGTTAGCATGATGAGACAGACCTACAACATGCGCCCACTCCTCGTCTGTAGCAATTGGGCCAAACTTGGTCTCCCGGACCTCATAGTAATACCTCAGGTGGCGGTGATATGCATGTCTCACTATCCCAAAATGTGCCCTCATGAAACGCCTGATCCGACGTCTCGTATCCCGCCAAGTCAACAGCCTTGGACACACAAACATATGTCTCCTAGTAACTCCATTCAAACGCCATTGGACTCCTAGACAAAGAGATGTATCTGATGATGGTTCAGGCCAGTGGGGATAGCCATCATCGTCACAGCTCCGCCTCATCAACATCTGCTTGGAGACTCCTAGTTCTCTTTACAGAAGACGGATGGAGCGCTCGTAATAATGAATGCATCAACAGTAACAGAGAACTTTTTCCTCTTCAACTCATGCTGTAAGATCTCGTGGGAGAAAAAAGTTTCTTCGAGTTACTGCAGCAGGCACGATCACAATAGTACCCTAATTCTCCAACATGTGTCGAAACTCATTAAGCATAACTAGCAGATATAACAATCCCTTTATGTCATGCGCGAAGATGTAAATAGTATTAGTTGTACATCATCTGGAGCTCGAGGGAGATCAGCATTAGGAATGACCGAATGAGTGAAGAAGTAATGAACACTGGACCGAAGATCAGAAAAAACTTTGTTGTTTGTTTAGGGATAAGATTGCTTGTTCACAAAGCTATGTGTTTATGAAATTCTTCCTTATAAAAGGTGAATTTCATATATCCCCTTAAAAACCTCACCAATTTCATATATACCCAATCCAATTCCTAAATATCAAATTTACCCATTTAAACACACATAATATCATATTTGCCCTTTTTAGTTTATCTCGTTGAAAAAAAAAATAAGATGACCATTATACCCTCTTCTTCCTAAAGCATTTATTGTTCTTCCCGTTTCTAGTTTATACCAAATATCATAGATGGGACATTGATTATTTTTGCGTAAATTAAGAGGATTTTGACAGTTAAGAGTTCTTTAACAAAAGTAAATCAAATAAATCATCATTTGGTATACCTAAGAGGCTAAGATAATACAAAGAAATCAGCAGGTCATTAAAAAAACAAATTCACAAACAACCTTCAATGATATGATTATACCAAATATATATTCTCTATGTACTAAGCTTATATTAATAGCCAATTTCAATTGACTTGCATAGCGTAGACAACAAAGACTACAAATTTTTTTATGTAAATGATATCACGAGAACCCACTAACAACCAAAACATCACGTAGGCTAGAATCCACAATCTACAAATTTCGAAATAGAAACTATTTAATCAAATTATGTTATCACGATGAGATTACGTTTCATGGAATAAAGGGTTGATAGATAAACACCGGACATAATGGTTGAGCAATGATTTTGGTGTTTAAATAACACAACAGGTCATTAAAAAACAAATTCACAAACAACCTTCAATGATATGATTATACCAAATATATATTCTCTATTGTACTAAGCTTATATTAATAGCCAATTTCATTGACTTGCATAGTGTAGACAACTAAGACTAGAAATTTTTTTATGTAAATGATATCACGAGAACCCACTAACAACCATCACGTAGGCTAGAATCCACAATCTACGAATTTCGAAATAGAAACTATTTAATCAAATTCTGTTATCACGATGAGATTATGTATCATGGAATAAAGAGTTGATAGATAAACACGGGACATAATGGTTGAGCAATGATTTTGGTGTTTAAATAACATAAGGGTAAAATTGTCACAAATTTCATAATGAGTAAGAATGGGTATATATGATATTTAGGAGTTTGCTTGGGTATATATATGAATTAGAGAGATTTTTAAGGTGATATATGAAATTCTTCCTTATAAATACATATGCAATCCTTTTTATGTAAACACAAAACACAATTCAATCAACAGAACTATTTTGCTAGTTTACATTTTTATAGTGACATACGATAATTCAACTCAAAGAACAATTTTTAAAATATATAAAAAAAAAGGTATAAAAACATTTACTAAAACTGAAAATGAAACATTACATCAATATTGAAATTTTGTGTCTTTTCATATTTTTTTTTAAATTTTTTGTGGGAACATATTTACGACAAGTATTTTAATTAATTAGACAATACTGTCTTTTTTTTTTTTTTTTTTTTTTTTTTTTTTTTTTTTTTTTTTTTTTTTTTTTTTTTTTTTTTTTTTGTAAAAGTAAATAAAAGATTGAAAATTAAGTTTAAAAGGTATTTTGGAAATTGGACATTACTCAATTTTAAGTTTTTTAAGTTTTATGCAAAAATATTTTGCTTTGTATGTAGAAGAGATTGATCGGAAATTTACATAACAAGTTGTTTTCAATAACTTGTCAAAATTGTTATCAATATCATAAGATATATTATTTTGATATTTTCCTATATTTGTAAATATATATATATATATATATATATATATATATATATATATAAAAAAAAAAAAAAAAAAAAAAAAAAAAAAAAAAAAAAAAAAAAAAAAAAAAAAAAAAAAAAAAAAAAAAAAAAAAAAAAGATGTTGGCAAAAAAATAATAATAAGAAACAAAAAAAAATGAAATACATATACTTCATTTTGGGTTTGCTTAGTTGCAACCCACCCTCCAACACGAGCACCTCGAATCGCCCAAATGCACACTCAATTTTTTCTAGTTATCCCTCAGAGTGTCTCGATTATAGTATCTATATGGATTTCGACAACCGCTAGATGGTTGCGAAGACCTCGTCACAAAGAACGCAAAACACATAACCAACAAAAATATTTTCAACGTATAGATATGCTAAATCGTGTCCAAGATTGCGAAAATTATAAATAAAATAGATCACAACTTATAAATTAAATCATGCACGAATTCCTAAGCCACTATAGATATTAAACTAGTTATAATACCTGTGCGCGTACAGGGTTTTTAAAATTTCGTTTTGATTATGTATTATTATCGATTAAGAAATGAATCACTTAACATGTTTCAATTGGTTTTACTTTGTGGACTAAAAATAAAAAATCATATGTATATATGTTATAATTTACCTATTATTTTAGAAGAATGCTTTTGGATTAAAAATTGTATTTTATTATTCAAGCAAAATCACATGATGATACTTGACTTGCATGAGATGTTAGTAATATATGCTTTTAGTTTTGCAAACTCATGCTATCAATTTACGATGTGTTTTGTAATTGTGGTATTTCTTTTACTTATATTTTCGATAAAATATGTAGCATATTTAGATAGCTTTGAAGATTGATTCATTTCCTTGATTATGAATAACCATCATATCATGTTTACTAATGTACATTTTTGTTTGAAAAATTGTATTTTCATAAGTTTGTGCTATTTACTTCTCATGTTTGATCATAAATAGCAATTGCATGAGTCGTTGTTATAAGTAGAATCACGTATATTTATTTTCATATCACATTAACTCGTGCTTACCATTTGATATTTATATTCCCGTTACTAATAAGTTAGCCGTATTTAATATTCAAACCTATATACACATAAATTAAACTTTTAAATAGAATAACATAAGTCTTTATTTAAAAAAATATTCTAATAGATGAAAGTCTAAAACTAACAATATTAAAACTAATTTGCATATTTAACAAATTTTGTAATTTTAATGGATGAAAGTCTAAAAACTAATACTAATACTCATGTAATTTTAAACAAAGTTAATATTATAAAGTATAAGGGGTATAAAGTGTAAGGTGTTATTTGTGTTTTTTCTAAAGATATTAAAAAACATGGAAACTTGTAATTTTACATTTAGCTATATATAATTTATTTAAAATTCAACCACTAAAGTTTTATTAATTACTTCCTCTTTTTTTAAGTTTTTGTTTTCATAAATTTGACACCTATATTTTTATTAATTTTTTTTCTTAATCAAATTTCTCCACCAAATTTATTAAGTTTGACCAAAATCAATTTAATTTTGACTTTCTATTAACCAATCATATTGCTCGATTTCGTTTATGTGGCAAAATCGAGCTCTCTTATTGGTCTAATTTTTTTTTTCAATAAGAAGGGTTTACAAAAATACTCCGAAATAATGTAATTCTGATGTAATTCTTTTATTATATAAAAGATTATTTTTTTTGGTTGTTCGATTACAATCATGCACGAACAACATTATTATAAATTAAATCATGCATAAATTCCTAAGCCAATATAGATATTAATTAATTTATTTATTTTTTATTATTATTATTATTTATTTTTATTTTTTTTGTTGTTGTTGTTCGTTCACTTGCCAATATAGATATTAAAAAGAAATTTTGGTTGTTCAATCATGCACGAACAACATTTTAAAGTAGACTCCTTCCAGAAGACCACCGGTTTAAAATTTTCAAGTATGTCAATATACAGTTGTTCTAAGAATGAAGTACTAAAAGCCCGAAACTGCCTGTATGATACTTGACATACTACTCAAATCTTTCTATTACTAAACTACAATAAATACTCTTATATCCCAAGGTGGCATATTGACTTACTGTGAAACTTGATGCAGCCAGTAGCCTAACTAACATTAGCCGAGTGCATGGCTACTTACCAAAACAAATGATTGTTTAAACAAGCTAAATGGGGAACAAGAGTGGTTGATGAACATATATGTCCATTCGAACAAATAGATCTCGTATGAGTATCCATCTTTGTGCGAGTGTGCAAGGTTCCTAGCCATAAGACAAACGGGAAGTCATGTCTATATGATCCACATGATAAGTGATATTAATGACTAAGAGATACCAAATCAACATGATCGTTTATGAGAGACAGGATGGTTAAGTGATGACAAGCTCAGGGCTCTTACAAACACAGTGAGATTGAATATGATTTATAGACCGAAATGACTAGCCACAAAAAGAACAATACCAATTAATTGTGATCATTTTGCCAATAAACAAAAGCTCCGGATCACCTATATCAGACCACAATATCGTTCGCAGGCCACAATATTGTTGACAGGCTCAGTGGTTAGTTCTTAGTGACCAATTAAGCACTTTCGAGGAGGTCACCCCATCCTCGTAGTACTCCCACCTGAGCACGCTTAAATGCATAGTCTTCATGGATATTTTATTGACCATTTAGCCAAAATGGGTTCTGTTTAGTAAGGCCAGGATTACTTATGTCCTACGCATCTCCCTTATGTGGCAACGATACGCTGTTGAGGGAATAAAAAGAGGGGTGTACCATAAAGAGAATCTGTACACACACCTACACACACAAGGGAGACATCTAAGACGCATGTAATGTCTTGGTCTCACAAGTTGCAACACGTTTTAGGCAAAATGTGGCAGATCCCATAAGACCTGTGCACATCAGTGTTGCAAAAAAAGGTCTACAAGGCCGATTAATCGCCGCCTAGGCGCTAATCGGCCACCAATCTTTTCAATTTGTGCAAATCGGTCAACGGTGGTTAATGGTGATCAACGGTGGTCAAACTTATTGGAAACCTGCAAATCTTGCCGGAAATACCATAAACACGCCAGAAACTTGTTGTATTATATCTATTACAAGTTGTTGGTATAAGGCAAATTTTGTCATAAATACCTAAAACTCACCGGAAATACCCAAAACTCGCTGGAGATACCAAAAACTTCCTGGAAATGCCAATCCGATTAATCACGCCTAGACCTTACAAGCTACGAGGGGGTCGGCCGACCGACTACCGATTCACGATTTTTGCAACCTTGATGCACATAACTCACTCATCCTAGGATGCACTCAGTCGGTAACCAAAACAAATTAAAGCCGAGTCAAACAAACATAACTGAAGTGGCCTAATAGTAAAAAAGGTTCCGAAACCGAAAGTTAAATGCTATATAACAACTAGATTAGTGGAAAGTATCCTCTCATATTACTTTTAGGCCATTAACATTTAAGGTTGTTGTTACTCCATTTTCTTAACACTTGAATAATTAATAAATTATTAGGTCAAACAATGTAAAACTTATAACACAAATACTCTAGAATAATTAACACAATTACATAAATCCATATAATCTACAATCGTATAGAAAATAAAAGTAAGAGAATAACACCAATATATATATATATATATAAACACGAAAACCATCAAACTAACTTAAAACAAAACCCAAACATACCTTCTTCTTCTTCTTTTTTTTTTTTTTTATCGTGGTTTAATTAAGTAACAACCGGAGCTCTCCGGTGAGTGGGTTTAATTCTTCGAGCTGGAAAGGATGAAAATGATTTTGCTGTTTTGAAAGAGGATGTGTCCGTAGCTGGAAATTACTATTTTGGTCAGTAAAATATGATACGGAGTAAAAATAAAAGGACCCACAAAAATAAAATATGATTCAGGACCCGCCATAAAATTTAGGACTCACAAATTATAGCATAAAATTGTAGGAAGTTGACTACAAAAAATTGTAAGGGTGCGTTTGGTATCCTCTATGGGAATGAAGGAATCATAGTGGTAATGATTCTAAGTGTTTGGTTAAGATGAGGAGCCACATTATATGGGAATGAAATATGAATATTATACATACTTCATAGGAGTTCAAGAGGGGAGGTATGACTCTATCATAGGTGAGGGGCCCACCACTACTATCAAACTCATACCCATTGTGATTCACGGCACCATACCAAACGCACCCTTATTTGGTGTCTAAAAACTAAAAACTATCTGAAGTTTTGGGAAAATTGCATATACCTACTAAAACTCAAAAACTTGCATATTTCTTTAAAATACATGTTTTCAATGCATGATGTACAATGCAAGTTAAGCATGTTTTGGGTATATATGCAAATATGCAAGTTTTAGTGGGTATATATGCAATTACCCCTACAGTTTTTATCTTCAAGAACGAAAACCTTTGTTTTTGTGCTTTTGGAATAAAAAAATGAAAGAGAAATAAATAAGGTTTGTGATGAAGAAGTGAAAGTTTATGTCTAACTTTTGGAGAAGTGGGAAGTGAAAAGAAACACTTATGTGTGAAAAAAATATATATATATATATATGTGCGCCCGCAAAAATAAGAAGTGAAAAGAGGAGGAAAAGTGTTTCTTCCAAAAAGAAAAACAAATGACACCTAAGTGTACATCCGATGATACTTTATAGCATCAAACATTCATAATTGCGATATAGTGATTAAGTGTTACGTGTAAAGTTTATACATCTAGCGTAAAAAGTAATTAAAATGCAATTGAAAAAGTTTGTAACTATTAGACGATAAATATGGGCAGCAAAACAAAAACTAAAAGAAAAATATAGGCAGATTTAGGTGCGGCAGAAAAAAATTAAGGTTTAAGCTTGTGTTTTTATGGAAGATTGGGATAGGCTTTGATTACCATGTTGGATGATTCAATGAATGCATATATGGGGTGGGATTGGTAGAGAGATATAACTAAACCATAAGTATGTTAATCATGTTAGCATGATGAGACAGACCTACAACATGCGCCCACTCCTCGTCTGTAGCAATCGGGCCAAACTTGGTCTCCCGGACCTCATAGTAATACCTCAGGTGACGGTGATATGCATGTCTCACTATCCCAAAATGTGCCCTCATGAAACGCCTGATCCGACGTCTCGTATCCCGCCAAGTCAACAGCCTTGGACACACAAACATATGTCTCCTAGTAACTCCATTCAAACGCCATTGGACTCCTAGACAAAGAGATGTATCTGATGATGGTTCAGGCCAGTGGGGATAGCCATCATCGTCACAGCTCCGCCTCATCAACATCTGCTTGGAGACTCCTAGTTCTCTTTACAGAAGACGGATGGAGCGCTCGTAATAATGAATGCATCAGCAGTAACAGAGAACTTTTTCCTCTTCAACTCATGCTGTAAGATCTCGTGGGAGAAAAAAGTTTCTTCGAGTTACTGCAGCAGGCACGATCACAATAGTACCCTAATTCTCCAACATGTGTCGAAACTCATTAAGCATAACTAGCAGATATAACAATCCCTTTATGTCATGCGCGAAGATGTAAATAGTATTAGTTGTACATCATCTGGAGCTCGAGGGAGATCAGCATTAGGAATGACCGAATGAGTGAAGAAGTAATGAACACTGGACCGAAGATCAGAAAAAACTTTGTTGTTTGTTTAGGGATAAGATTGCTTGTTCACAAAGCTATGTGTTTATGAAATTCTTCCTTATAAAAGGTGAATTTCATATATCTCCTTAAAAACCTCACCAATTTCATATATACCCAATCCAATTCCTAAATATCAAATTTACCCATTTAAACACACATAATATCATATTTGCCCTTTTTAATTTATCTCGTTGAAAAAAAAATTAAGATGACCATTATACCCTCTTCTTCCTAAAGCATTTATTGTTCTTCCCGTTTCTAGTTTATACCAAATATCATAGATGGGACATTGATTATTTTTGCGTAAATTAAAAGGATTTTGACAGTTAAGAGTTCTTTAACAAAAGTAAATCAAATAAATCATCATTTGGTATACCTAAGAGGCTAAGATAATACAAAGAAATCAGCAGGTCATTAAAAAACAAATTCACAAACAACCTTCAATGATATGATTATACCAAATATAATTTCATGATGAGATTACATTAATAGCCAATTTCATTGACTTGCATAGTGTAGACAACTCAGACTAGAAATTTTTTTTATGTAAATGATATCACGAGAAACCCACTAACAACCATCACGTAGGCTAGAATCCACAATCTACGAATTTCGAAATAGAAACTATTTAATCAAATTCTGTTTTCACGATGAGATTATGTTTCATGGAATAAAGAGTTGATAGATAAACACGGGACATAATGGTTGAGCAATGATTTTGGTGTTTAAATAAGGGTAAAATTGTCACAAATTTCATAATGAGTAAGAATGGGTATATATGATATTTAGGAGTTTGCTTGGGTATATATATGAAATTAGAGAGATTTTAAGGTGATATATGAAATTCTTCCTTATAAATACATATGCAATCCTTTTTATGTAAACACAAAACACAATTCAATCAACAGAACTATTTTGCTATTTTACATTTTTACAGTAACATATGATAATTCAACTCAAAGAACAAATTTTAAAATATATCAAAAAAAACGTATAAAAACATTTACTAAAACTGAAAATGAAACATTACATCAATATTGAAATTTTGACTCTTTTCATATTTTTTAAATTTTTTGTGGGAACATATTTACGACAAGTATTTTAATTAATTAGACAATAATGTCTTTATTTTATTTTTTTGTTATTTTTTATTTTTTTTTGTAAAAGGAAATAAAAGATTGGAATTTAAGTTTAAAAGGTATTTTGAAAATTGGACATTACTCAATTTCAAGTTTTTTAAGTTTTATGCAAAAAAAAATTTGCTTTGTATGTAGAAGAGATTGACCGGAAATTTACATAACAAGTTGTTTTCAATAACTTGTCAAAATTGTTATCAATATCATAAGATATATTATTTTGATATTTTCCTATATTTGTGTAAAAAAAAAAAAAAAAAAAAAAAAAAAAAAAAAAAAAAAAAAAAGGACAACGTTGGCAAAAAAATAATAATAATAAATGAAAAAAAGAAAGAAAAAGAAATACATATACTTCATTTTGGGTTTGCTTAGTTGCAACCCACCCTCCAACACGAGCACCTCGAATCGCCCAAATGCACACTCAATTTTTTCTAGTTATCCCTCAGAGTGTCTCGATTACAGTATCTATATGGATTTCGACAACCGTTAGATGGTTGCGAAGACCTCGTCAGAAAGAACGCAAAACACATAACCAACAAAAATATTTTCAACATATAGATATGCTAAATCGTGTCCAAAGATTGCGAAAATTAATTTTCGTAAACCCTAAACCAACAAAACCCTAAACCCTCGATTATAAACAAAATAGATCACAACTTATAAATTAAATCATGCACGAATTCCTAAGCCACTATAGATATTAAAATAGTTATAATACCTGTGTGCGCACAGAGTTTTTAAAATTTCGTTTTGATTATGTATTATTATCGATTAAGAAATGAATAACTTAACATGTTTCAATTGGTTTTACTTGGTGGACTAAAAATAAAAAATCATATGTATATATGTTATAATTTACCTATTATTTTAGGAGAATGCTTTTGGATTAAAAATTGTATTTTATTATTCAAGCAAAATCACATGATGATACTTGACTTGCATGAGATGTTAGTGATATATGCTTTTAGTTTTGCAAACTCGTGCTATCAATTTACGATGTGTTTATTAGTTGTGGTATTGCTTTTACTTATATTTTCGATAAAATATGTAGCATATTTAGATAGCTTTGAAGATTGATTCATTTCCTTGATTATGAATAACCATCATACCATGTTTACTAATGTACCTTTTTGTTTGAAAAATTGTATTTTCATAAGTTTGTGCTATTTACTCTCATGTTTGATCATAAATAGCAATCGCATGAGTCGTTGTTATAAGTAGAATCGCGTATATTTATTTTCATATCACATTAACTCGTGCTTACCATTTGATATTTATATTCCCGTTACTAATAATTTAGCCATATTTAATATTCAAACCCATATACACATAAATTAAACTTTTAAATAGAATAATATAAATCTTTATTTAAAAAAAATATTTTTATGGATGAAAGTCTAAAACTAACAATATTAAAACTAATTTGCATATTTAACAAATTTTGTAATTTTAATGGATGAAAGTCTAAAAACTAATACTAATACTCATGTAATTTTAAAAAAGTTAATATTATAAAGTATAAGGGGTATAAAGTGTAAGGGGTTATTTGTGTTTTTGTTTTTGTTTTCATAAATTTGACACCTATATTTTTATGCATTTTTTTTCTTAACCAAATTTCTCCACCAAATTTATTAAGTTTAACCAAAATTAATTTAATTTTGACTTTCTATTGACCAATCATATTGCTTAATTTCGCCTACGTGGCAAAATCGAGCTCTCTGATTGGTCTAATTTTTTTTTCAATAAGAAGGGTTTTGTAAAAATATTCCGAAATGACGTAATTCTTTTATTATATAAAAGATTATTTTTTTTGGTTGTTCGGTTACAATAATGCACGAACAAAATTATTATAAATTAAATCATGCATAAATTCCTAAGCCAATATAGATATTATTATTTTTTTTTTTTTTTGTTATTCGTTCACTTGCCAATATAGATATTAAAAAAAAAAAAAAAAAAAANTTTTTTTTTTTTTTGCGCTAATTTCTTAGGCCGACACGTGGTGTATATTTTGTTCGGTTACAATCATGCACGAACAACTGGGTCATTTTGGATATAGTGAAAAAAGTGGTCTTCTGCAGGACAAACACACCTCTGACGGCCCATTTCAGTAATTTTCACTTGTCATTTTTTAAAACTCTTCCCAAAATGGTCATGTTCAACTGCTCAACTCCGCAACTCCGTCCAAATCTTGACACGTATCCACTTTGTTAATTTTTATTGGCTCACAAAATATGGTACAAGTGCACAACCGACGGCTGCTAAACTGGAGACTGAGTACTAAAAGGCAATGTTGCAAAAATCGTGAATCGGTACTGAGGCGGGCCAATGGCCAATTAGCGATTTTTAACCGATTAATCGGCCGATTTTCTTGACTCGGCCGATTACCTTGTAAATCTCTCCAAGATCCATGGCCGATTAGCGATTAATCGACCGATTCGGCCGATTTTTGCAACACTGTAAAAGGTACATATAACCACGTGCAAAGTACCTTGAGAAAGATAAAAAGTACATATAACCACGTGATCAACTACTCAGCCTCCAGTTAAGCAGTTGAGCAGCCGTCGGTTGAGCACTTGTACTAGATTTTGTGGGCCATTAAAAATTAACAAAGTGTAGACGTGTCAAGATTTTGGATGGAGTTGTGAAGTTAAGCATGGTCATTTTAGGAAGAACCTTAAAAAATGATCAAGTTGGGAAAACAAATATATTATCTCTTTTTTGTACTTATCTCTTTATAATTTATACTATAAAAGTGCTCAGTTTTATTCGTCCCACCATTAATAACATTTTTAATGGTGGGACGAAAGTGCAGAACGGCGGGCGTTCGTGCGTTATCGGGGCGAACGGCCGACGAATACTATAGTGTACCTAGCTCTCTAACAAAAAGAGGAGATGTTTACATATATAACTCATAAAAAAATATAAAATGTCATTTATTCGGGTCAATCGGGTTGATCCGAACCCGAGTTAGTTAAACATTTTTAACCCTGTACCCGACCTTATTTAATATTAGGGTTACTCGGGTGATCTGAATAGGCTTAATTGGGTCCGGGTCGGGTTCGGGTCGGATTTTTTTTAATGTACGGAGTAGTTGGGAAGGGGGTATGGGAACAATGGAATTTTCTATATCATGATGTATAGTGTTATAATAATATATGTTATGAAATCGGGTTTTTACTTGATTTATGTATTGAAAAATATATAAGTTGAGTGTCTAGTTTTCCAACACAACGTAGTTCTCCATTTGGTCTCAATGAGAACGCCTCGTCTATATTTTGAATTTTCAAGTTCAGCTTTATTGTGACAAGTTTTCTGAACAGTAGGCCAGACAACAAGTCCACCTGCCAACAAGCTTTAACCATTGCTTGTGAAAGCTCATATTAAACGTTTGTAACTAGTCCCAAGTTGATAAATAGAATTAAGTTTGAATCCTTTATAAGGTTAAAGGTGATGGGCTGCTAATAACTTCTGCCATATTTTTTAGTTGAAACCCAGAAGTATTAGCTAGTTGTTTAAATTGATTTAAACAAATAGTGACTCCGAACCCTGTCTAACCTTTGTCAGTCCTCACTCCTCAGGTTAAACAACCCATCATGCTTTCTCGTCTCAGCAGAATATCAACTCCCATGTTACACAAGTTTGAGTAAGTAACAAAGCACATATAGACTAAGAACTCCGAGGGGGAAACAAAAGAAACGATCTCATGCCCAATCAAAGATGCATTTGGGGGAGAGTTGCGCGAAATAGAGGACACGTGTAAAAGTAAGAATATGGAACCCGAAGGTTACCAGCATGAAGCACGAAATTAGTATACATATAAAGCAATTTTATTTCGGTGAGGAGAAATGCCTTGTCGATCATCTAGATAAATATTAAAGTGAGTCGATCATCCTAACCCGACTTGAAAGTTCCCAAAATGATCCCACCCAAAATTTTTTGCGATGTAGGGGTATATAGTTTTCGTGTAGAAAAACTTCGGTATATTCGGTTTCGACCCCCCATTTTAATTGTGAAATTTTTTTATACATTAAGCAATAAAAAATTTTAGATCCCGACCCCCCACTAAAAATTTTCTAGCTTCGCCACTGATCCCACCCACAGACCCATCTATTTTACCACCTTTTATAAAACTGAATTTAACAAAGCATTGATCAAACTACATCATATATCAAATTGCATTGATTGGATCAGTTCCATAAGATGACTGTTACCCAAGAAACAAAGTCTAATGACTCGCACTACACAGTACACTAAAGCATTGACCACAAACAGATCAACATGAAATATAAAGACAAGCAAGATACTGAATGATCATTCTGACACTGCCAAGCGTGTGATACAAACCTTTAGGGTTGCTAAAACTAATAACAGGGTCATCTACAGCTCATCTGAATAATATCTCGCAAATGGGGACTTATGTAAGGGTTGGATGCTTTGATAAGCAGTTACAATAAAGAGTCATATGGCTTAATCAGCACCAACTTGAACAATCCTTCCCATACCTGTAGCTTCAACTGCTTCTGGTTGAGGTCTCGGTTCACCATCATCAGAGGATGCTGCGCCATTGTTGTTTCCTTGTGCGTTTAGGGCAAGTGTTCTGATCCCAGAAGGCATTTCGTGGTCATGACTGCCTTCGTAAGTTGTAACCACCACTTTTTCATCATGGGATGCCCTCTCTACTTGCTTTCTTACTGGGCAGCCATCATTTGTACACCTGTAGTAACTCCTGCACAAACAAGATTTAAGGACTCTTCTTTTTAAGTGATTAACGTCTAAACCCTTAACTCCTAAAGGCCCAAACCAGCACTTGTTTTCATAAGAGGTAGTTTCGGAAGCCTCTAAATAATCTATACGGTTTTTTCAAAATATAGATCAATTTAGATGTCTGAATGGGTAACTGTGTCTAACTGCCTATTTGGCCCCTAATAATACTGAACTTTGATATTATACAAAAGGAGTGT
Source organism: Artemisia annua (assembly GCA_014162995.1). Classification (NCBI taxonomy): domain Eukaryota; kingdom Viridiplantae; phylum Streptophyta; class Magnoliopsida; order Asterales; family Asteraceae; genus Artemisia; species Artemisia annua. The sequence goes on along the minus strand of LBNU01022113.1, from coordinate 114,343 downwards.
CTGATCCCTTTCACAAAGTTTTAAAGAAGTTTCTACTTAAATACTCCCTCTGTCCCAGATTTAGAACTTACTGTTGACATTTTAGAGTCATCACCTTAGTTTCGAACTTAAAAAAATGATGTATGTAGGCTATGTTTGGCACAAAGCTTTTTGGAGCTTTTTTGGGCAATGAGCGGTGAACAATGAGCTTTTTGATTTTTAGTGTTCGTTTGGCATGAGAGCTGTGGGCTTTGCTATTTTTTAGGAAAGCTCATTTTCCCAATGCTTCTTTATGAAGCTGTGAGCTTTTTTGGCTACTGCTCACAGCTCACTGCTACTGCTCACTGCTACTTTTGCCAAACATAGCCGTACTATCGTCATAATAAAAAAAATGAATGGGTACATTTAACCATAACAAAGGATCTAAGAGTATCAAAGGGCTCATTCCATCACATATATAACATTAAATAAGAGAATCGTTAAGAACACGATCAGAGTAAAAAGTTGCATCATATTTGCAAGGGTGGCAAGACATGCAGGTTGGGTAGCAGGCCATAAGCTGTTCAGGTTGCAGTAAGTCCCCTTTAAACGTGGGTCCGATTTAGATTGTTTCTCTGATCTAACGCTTTCTTATTCCATTTTTGAATTAGTATATATTTAAAGAGTTGATGCCGATTACAAAAACGATATTGATGATAATTTTGAATCTCTGTATAAAACAATTTAGCAGGTTATGTGCAGTGAAGTAGACTTTTGGGTACTTTCAGTTTCCAACCCATTTGGCCCGTTCCCCTTTTAGCTACATTCTTTTTTTAATTTGACCCGATTGACATAAACAAAGCTCAAGTCAACCCATTTTTAAATAACTGCCATCTTCAATTTGTGCGTATTAAAGTTGGTGAAGCTTGCTGTATCTGTGAATGACATTAAATATACCTTGGATTTGGGTTGCCTTTAACTTGTTTCTGCCCATATTTGCGCCAACGGTAGCCATCATGTACAATATCAACTGGACTAGTAGTCGCAACAACTACACGTTGCCTGTAATTTGTCTTTGTTACAGCACTATCTTTGACACCGGCACTCTCTTTCTTCCTGTGTAAAGTTTGAGAATTAGCATGATAGAGGAGAAACATGTTTAAATAAATTTGCCAGTATATATTAATATTTACACATACTGTCTCTTTGCGTCTGGTGGACTACTGATAACCTCACTTTCTATTTCATTAGACTGTGAGACTGCAACTTCCATAATGCTTTCACTTGGAGGAACACTTGACGGCAGACAGGTCTCTGATGCCTCAGGACCAGAAGAGGCTGGATGCACAACGATAATCACTAATTGTTTAGTGAATCAATAAAAGATCAAATATGGCATGAAATGGTTGAGGTGGCAAATTCGACTCAGTTACATATAAACGAGTCAACTATGTTTTTTTCTTAAATGGGTAAAATAATAGAATTAGCTTATCAAGAAACATGTCGAATTGGCGTACAGCAGCTCAAATTTATTTTTAATGCATAAATGATCAAACCTACTAAATCATTTAATTACAGAAAGTCAGAAACTATTACTAAAATAATATAACTTTTGTAATCATACTTGTTACTTGATTGAGCCCGTGTTTACTAATAAATGGGTCGATTTGGGTTATATTCTACTAGGTCAAGCGGTAGAATGGAAAAATTAGCTGAAAGGGGACACGTTAAACACGTTAAATGAGTCGAAAAATAGCCCACGTATTTTTCGTGCAATTAACCGTCTAAAATCATTTTATTTGAAGTATGAGGTTATTACATATAATAACATATTTTTTGGAAGCATTCTTGACACTAACTATAGATACAAAAAACTAAAAAATTTGGGCAATAAGTATTTCAAGTCAACCGTATCCTACCCATGCAGAATTATTATCCGTGTTAACCACTTACCCAAACCAGCCTAACCGGCCCATCTTGCCATCTCTATGAAGTGATAATGAAAACTTGATTTAACTACCTTCAAATGTCAAAGATGGCACATTAGGTCCTCTTTCTTGATTCTGTGGGGGCTTAGGATGTTCATGTTTTGATAAGTAATTAATCTCTGTGATATGCCCATCGTGTGAACGTTCAACTTGCTTTCTAGCTGAGCAATTAGCATGTGTACATTTGTAATAGCTTCGAGCAAATGTGTCTCCTTTAACAAGCTTCTGACCATATTTTCTCCAATTAAATCCATCCACTGGTGTTTCAGGTACCCATGAGGAAGTGACTCCTTGATCGGAGTTTGGTGTGTGGACCCCACTGTCAAGCTTGCGTCTCAGTGGTAATTTACCCAACCCTTGCTCAGGTCTTGACGCCACAAAATAATTTTCTACATCAGATTGTGAGAAGGAAACACCGGCATCCGACTCGTAGGCCGTTGCAGGCGGAAAGTTTCTTTCTTGATTAGATGGTGATGTCTGATTAAAATAAGGGTCCTTCATTGTTGAACTTCACCCGACTCTAGTCTTAATCCTTCATCAGTACCAAATTCATAAACTTAGTTCAAAAAACACATTTAGGGAAAGATATACAAACTTCCACTAAAAGACCATGGTTGCCCAATAAAAAACATGTCAACTAGCATTAACGCATATAAGAGATACAGCTGAAAAGGAATACACACACATGCATACATATGTGATGCGTACTCAAACCCACCATCACTCAGTAACGAGACTCTGTTAGTACTGGTTGGGTCAAAAAACGCTTAAATTCCTTTTGGATGTTGCTTTACTGAAACACATATGGGGATGCTATTTAAACTCGGTTTATATGGCTATCAACAGATATTGTCAAAGGTGGTTTTCCTTGATATCTCTTTGAATGATTCTAAAACATCATTAACAAAGCAGCATCAGTCACACTATTGGGGGTCGAATGAAAGCAGAAATTTACAACTACTGCCACAGTTTACTAGATATAAATTACATGGTCGACTATCGGAAAAAGTATTTATTATATACATATAACAGAACCAAGGGTCTCCCTGTTTCCAGTTCTCCCCTTGAAAAGAAATTGGATAATTATCTACTCTTTTCCAGGAATCGGCAAATAAATGGTCATGTGAACACCAAGGATAGAAATATGTAACTTACAGCTCTGAATATTAATCCTGAGTTTTTTTAGATCTACAATGATGTATTGAAGTATCTCTATTATGTGCTTCCATGAAGAGTTAAAAATTAAAACAGAGATTCCAAATTTTCTTACTCAAATACGGAAAACGCAAATATTCATGTTGAAATCAAAACACACAAATTCTCAATAAATAATGTCTTCAATATTTACCCTTAAGATGCGTTCATTTATCTATCGATATGATTCTTATATTATGGAGGGTACTACAAAAAGAATGATTGGTCATAAACATCAACAAGCATCATGCATGGTAAACCCTACTTGTATTTAATGAAACAGGTATAGTTAATGATAGGACCTAAAATATTTTACGACAACTTTAACAAATTTTCACCCCATCATTAAATCTCGTGTAAATGCCTTGTTTGCACTACTTAACACAATAATAATGCTATCAGAATAAATTGGTAACTATTTAGCATTAATGAGACATGCGTGGCAACTTATCATGAAAGAGAAAATCAACCTTTTGCAATCTAAGAACATATTCGAGAATCCGCAGCTGACAGATGCTATTACTCGTCCAAACACTTTTTTTAAAAACAGAGTACCAGAAGCCTGAAACTGCCTGTACGATACTTCACATACCCCTCAAAACTTTCTAGTACTAACTACAATATAAACACTAATATCTCAGCTAACCTAATGACTTACTGTGAAATTTGATGTAGCCTAAATAATAGGAGCCGAGTGGATACTAACCAAAACAAATGATCATTTAAACACACCAAATGATGAACAAGAGTGCTTAATGAACATATATGTCAATTGTCCAACAAAGAAGGATCTCGTACGAGTATCTGTTTTTGTGCGAGTGTGCACAGTTCCTAGCCATAAGACAAACTGGAAATGGTATCTCTATATGAATCCACATGGTAAGTGATCTTAATGACTAAGTGATGCCAAATCAACATAATCAATAAGATCCATAAAGTGACGGGATTGGGTTAAATCATAACAAGTTTCCAAACACAAGAAGTATCTATAGGCGTTAGTGAGATTCGATATGATTCAAAGGACGTGATAACAGGCCACAAGAAGCATAACCGTAGCACAAGAACGTGCGTTGTAGTAACATAAACTTCAAGGCGGATGTGTACCCGAGAAATTATGAGTTCAAGCGTAAGACCTACTAATGCCTATGCAAAGAAATTTTGTTATCACTTATTCCTACATACAGCCCATGCTTAATAGATTTTAAGTAGTATTTAACAGTCAAATTTGGGAAATGGCATAAAGGCATCCTACCTTTCACTATATTACTTATTGTAGCAGTCAATTTTATATTCACTTATACCACCCAACTTTGCATTCGTTCATGAATATTAAACCCCGGTTTACCTATCCAACTTTTACGGTTAGCACAACCGAGGGTATGTTTGGCGTGAAGCTTTTTGGATCTTTTGGAAGCTTTTGGTTTTTAATTATAAAAGAGTAAGCTCCTATAAGAAAAAACTTAGCGTGGAGCTATTATTTTTAGAAGTCAAGTTGTTAAACAAAAAGCTAGTTGAAAGAGCTTTCAAAAGAGGTTGGAGATTTTGAAATACAAAATTACACAAACACCCTTCATACAATAGTGTTCACAAAGTATTTTTTAGTTGTCTTTTATGTAAATTTACACTTCCGAGCAGCATTGACATTCATTTTGTCAAACAATTTATACTGAAAAAAGAGCTCAGATTTAACATCCCGCCCACAGTATTGTCTTGTTTGCTAGCTCACAACTTTGTTCTAAGCGGCCACTTAACTACTTCCCACAAGGTCACCCATTCAAGTAGTACTCCCTCAAATAGAATTTAGTTTTATGGGATGTGTCGCGTATCAGCCAAAAACAAGTTGCCTTAAGTAAGGCCAACACATTAATCATGTCCCCCAGCATCTACCTTTCGCGTCAATGTGTGGATTTAGGTTCTTTTTAAGATACGCTCACTGTACTCACCCCCCTCGAGAGGACTCAACGTCCTCGTTGAGTGCCACCATACACGCTAAGTCGCTAACACCTGTCTAAGGGACGCCGGTCATTATGATACCACTAGTAACATCATGCCTTAGCGTGGGGGGCATGTTAAAAAGTGGTACGAGAGCAACCTTTGGATGTAGGTTAACGTGTATGACGAGTCAATGAAAATCCACTCACACGTCGATACAAAAGATAGGCGTTGTTGACAATGTGTAAGCCTTACAAACCAGGCGTGTTTTAGACCCTACGTATTCCATAAAACCTTTGTAGTTAAGCATACGTAGACTACTAAGATGGTGATCTGGTGGAAAGTACTAAATTGTGGTGTCCGTAGGGCAAACAAGTCTATTTTGACAATATTTTAGTTTGCGTAGACAAGATGTTGCACCATCTCCGGCTCCAACTAGTTTCGCCAAACATCCCAAAGTTACCTACGAGTAAACAAACTTCCGAAACGGGATGCTAATATGCTATAATACTAAAATAAAATTACCATTATAACTAGTAAAAATTTCACATTTCAAGTTGATACTATCTACACTTATAATAATAACAAAATATTAGGTCAAACTTGTAAAAGTCAACGACACACAAAAAAAAGACTTGAAAACACAAACACTCTAGAACAATTTACACAATCACGTACAGTATCCACAAATTCATTAATCCTTTATAAGAAAAAAAATAATAATAAATAAATAAAAGAATAATATCAATATAAAGAAATAAACCACAAAGTAACAGAAACAAGCCCTAACATACCTTTATATGCGGTTAAATTTATAAGCAACCGGAACTGTGAAATAACTCCGTCCGTCGAGTGAGTTTAGATATGCTGTGTGTAACTGTTTTAACTGTTGACTGGAATTTGTGAGTGAAATTGTTGAAAAATGAATTTTGGTGTGTGTTTGTTTGTTTGTTTTTGTAGTGAAGGATTTGTTAGTTTTTANTTGCGTCTCAGTGGTAATTTACCCAACCCTTGCTCAGGTCTTGACGCCACAAAATAATTTTCTACATCAGATTGTGAGAAGGAAACACCGGCATCCGACTCGTAGGCCGTTGCAGGCGGAAAGTTTCTTTCTTGATTAGATGGTGATGTCTGATTAAAATAAGGGTCCTTCATTGTTGAACTTCACCCGACTCTAGTCTTAATCCTTCATCAGTACCAAATTCATAAACTTAGTTCAAAAAACACATTTAGGGAAAGATATACAAACTTCCACTAAAAGACCATGGTTGCCCAATAAAAAACATGTCAACTAGCATTAACGCATATAAGAGATACAGCTGAAAAGGAATACACACACATGCATACATATGTGATGCGTACTGAAACGGACAAAACAGACATACACCCTGTCAGCAGCGAGTCTCAAACCCACCATCACTCAGTAACGAGACTCTGTTAGTACTGGTTGGGTCAAAAATCGCTTAAATTCCTTTTGGATGTTGCTTTACTGAAACACATATGGGGATGCTATTTAAACTCGGTTTATATGGCTATCAACAGATATTGTCAAAGGTGGTTTTCCTTGATATCTCTTTGAATGATTCTAAAACATCATTAACAAAGCAGCATCAGTCACACTATTGGGGGTCGAATGAAAGCAGAAATTTACAACTACTGCCACAGTTTACTAGATATAAATTACATGGTCGACTATCGGAAAAAGTATTTATTATATACATATAACAGAACCAAGGGTCTCCCTGTTTCCAGTTCTCCCCTTGAAAAGAAATTGGATAATTATCTACTCTTTTCCAGGAATCGGCAAATAAATGGTCATGTGAACACCAAGGATAGAAATATGTAACTTACAGCTCTGAATATTAATCCTGAGTTTTTTTTAGATCTACAATGATGTATTGAAGTATCTCTATTATGTGCTTCCATGAAGAGTTAAAAATTAAAACAGAGATTCCAAATTTTCTTACTCAAATACGGAAAACGCAAATATTCATGTTGAAATCAAAACACACAAATTCTCAATAAATAATGTCTTCAATATTTACCCTTAAGATGCGTTCATTTATCTATCGATATGATTCTTATATTATGGAGGGTACTACAAAAAGAATGATTGGTCATAAACATCAACAAGCATCATGCATGGTAAACCCTACTTGTATTTAATGAAACAGGTATAGTTAATGATAGGACCTAAAATATTTTACGACAACTTTAACAAATTTTCACCCCATCATTAAATCTCGTGTAAATGCCTTGTTTGCACTACTTAACACAATAATAATGCTATCAGAATAAATTGGTAACTATTTAGCATTAATGAGACATGCGTGGCAATATATCATGAAAGAGAAAATCAACCTTTTGCAATCTAAGAACATATTCGAGAATCCGCAGCTGACAGATGCTATTACTCGTCCAAACACTTTTTTTAAAAACAGAGTACCAGAAGCCTGAAACTGCCTGTACGATACTTCACATACCCCTCAAAACTTTCTAGTACTAACTACAATATAAACACTAATATCTCAGCTAACCTAATGACTTACTGTGAAATTTGATGTAGCCTAAATAATAGGAGCCGAGTGGATACTAACCAAAACAAATGATCATTTAAACACACCAAATGATGAACAAGAGTGCTTAATGAACATATATGTCAATTGTCCAACAAAGAAGGATCTCGTACGAGTATCTGTTTTTGTGCGAGTGTGCACAGTTCCTAGCCATAAGACAAACTGGAAATGGTATCTCTATATGAATCCACATGGTAAGTGATCTTAATGACTAAGTGATGCCAAATCAACATAATCAATAAGATCCATAAAGTGACGGGATTGGGTTAAATCATAACAAGTTTCCAAACACAAGAAGTATCTATAGGCGTTAGTGAGATTCGATATGATTCAAAGGACGTGATAACAGGCCACAAGAAGCATAACCGTAGCACAAGAACGTGCGTTGTAGTAACATAAACTTCAAGGCGGATGTGTACCCGAGAAATTATGAGTTCAAGCGTAAGACCTACTAATGCCTATGCAAAGAAATTTTGTTATCACTTATTCCTACATACAGCCCATGCTTAATAGATTTTAAGTAGTATTTAACAGTCAAATTTGGGAAATGGCATAAAGGCATCCTACCTTTCACTATATTACTTATTGTAGCAGTCAATTTTATATTCACTTATACCACCCAACTTTGCATTCGTTCATGAATATTAAACCCCGGTTTACCTATCCAACTTTTACGGTTAGCACAACCGAGGGTATGTTTGGCGTGAAGCTTTTTGGATCTTTTGGAAGCTTTTGGTTTTTAATTATAAAAGAGTAAGCTCCTATAAGAAAAAACTTAGCGTGGAGCTATTATTTTTAGAAGTCAAGTTGTTAAACAAAAAGCTAGTTGAAAGAGCTTTCAAAAGAGGTTGGAGATTTTGAAATACAAAATTACACAAACACCCTTCATACAATAGTGTTCACAAAGTATTTTTTAGTTGTCTTTTATGTAAATTTACACTTCCGAGCAGCATTGACATTCATTTTGTCAAACAATTTATACTGAAAAAAGAGCTCAGATTTAACATCCCGCCCACAGTATTGTCTTGTTTGCTAGCTCACAACTTTGTTCTAAGCGGCCACTTAACTACTTCCCACAAGGTCACCCATTCAAGTAGTACTCCCTCAAATAGAATTTAGTTTTATGGGATGTGTCGCGTATCAGCCAAAAACAAGTTGCCTTAAGTAAGGCCAACACATTAATCATGTCCCCCAGCATCTACCTTTCGCGTCAATGTGTGGATTTAGGTTCTTTTTAAGATACGCTCACTGTACTCACCCCCCTCGAGAGGACTCAACGTCCTCGTTGAGTGCCACCATACACGCTAAGTCGCTAACACCTGTCTAAGGGACGCCGGTCATTATGATACCACTAGTAACATCATGCCTTAGCGTGGGGGGCATGTTAAAAAGTGGTACGAGAGCAACCTTTGGATGTAGGTTAACGTGTATGACGAGTCAATGAAAATCCACTCACACGTCGATACAAAAGATAGGCGTTGTTGACAATGTGTAAGCCTTACAAACCAGGCGTGTTTTAGACCCTACGTATTCCATAAAACCTTTGTAGTTAAGCATACGTAGACTACTAAGATGGTGATCTGGTGGAAAGTACTAAATTGTGGTGTCCGTAGGGCAAACAAGTCTATTTTGACAATATTTTAGTTTGCGTAGACAAGATGTTGCACCATCTCCGGCTCCAACTAGTTTCGCCAAACATCCCAAAGTTACCTACGAGTAAACAAACTTCCGAAACGGGATGCTAATATGCTATAATACTAAAATAAAATTACCATTATAACTAGTAAAAATTTCACATTTCAAGTTGATACTATCTACACTTATAATAATAACAAAATATTAGGTCAAACTTGTAAAAGTCAACGACACACAAAAAAAAGACTTGAAAACACAAACACTCTAGAACAATTTACACAATCACGTACAGTATCCACAAATTCATTAATCCTTTATAAGAAAAAAAATAATAATAAATAAATAAAAGAATAATATCAATATAAAGAAATAAACCACAAAGTAACAGAAACAAGCCCTAACATACCTTTATATGCGGTTAAATTTATAAGCAACCGGAACTGTGAAATAACTCCGTCCGTCGAGTGAGTTTAGATATGCTGTGTGTAACTGTTTTAACTGTTGACTGGAATTTGTGAGTGAAATTGTTGAAAAATGAATTTTGGTGTGTGTTTGTTTGTTTGTTTTTGTAGTGAAGGATTTGTTAGTTTTTAAATGATGATGTTTGGTTGCTGGCTGCTATTTTGCATCGCTAGGAAATTACTATTTTGACACTCGCTCGTTACTTTGGCTAGAGCACCAGGTGCGGTGAGAGGGGGAACTCTCCTTTTGGGCCCCACAAGATACCACGTCACCTTAACAAACTCGTGTTGCAATTCTTCACTCACAAAACTACAACTTAATCATTTGGTGCCCATCACTTACAACTTTATTTTATTTACCGCTCACAAAAAGAAGAAAAAAAAGTACAAATGTCAGACATGTTTGCTTCGTCGTGCAAACAAGCAACACCAACTTGAGGAGGCATGAGGAGTATGTGCTGGTGTGGTGAGTCGATGAGTTAAAAAACACTTTGCACACATATAAGACATGCCTCAAAGTAAATTTATTGCTATTAATAATCAAAGTTTTAGCCTTTACTCACTCAAAAACTCAAGTTTTAGATATAGATTGATGGATGCTTTTGTGTTTTTTTACTTCTCTAATTAAAGCACTCGTTTCTTTTCTCTTTAAATTTTTAATTCTAAAATTAAAGTTAATACAAGCATACTTATGCATGTTAATACCATTTATAAGTAAAACAGATTTAAAAATTAAAACAAATCTATTATATATTTTATTATACAATATAATATATATGCATTAAATCCCGTAGAGGGAGTAACCCTCATCATCATATACGATTTATTTATTCTACAAAAAATAAATCAAACGCAAGTATGTGTTTGGTTTGCTTTGATGTTCGACCGGAAACAAAAAAGGCATCCAAACCCTAGGTGAAAGAAATTGATAACGTATAATTATTAATGGCACAAGCCCACTAAACACACGCTCGAATCAAGCCCAGACAACAAGAGTTCGCGAGCCAATCCTGACAAGAACTATCCAAACCCAGACCGAGCTAGGCCTCGTAAACATTTCTCAGATCACATAGTACATGCGCAAAAGACAACTGTTCCCAACTGTCACTAATGGTTAAGATGTACGAGTTTGACGCGACACAATGGAGAACACACGACCAACAAAAGAGGAGACAGGGCACTTTCCTATACGAGCCAAGGAGCGCTGACCGCGTGTTATTCTTTGTGAGCTCATGGTCTCATATATTATTGGCAATATTTAATTATGTTATATCATGCTCATGATCCTACACCTCAAGAGCACGTGTTATTCTGTGTGACATAATGGTCTCATACATTATTGTCAAAAAACTGTTTGAATGATGAGCGAAAAAATTAGCAACGTAATGGGTAATAAAGAAAATAAATGTAACTCTAATGTAACAATGTCACTCTAATTGCTACAACTATTAAAAAAGACGAGGTATACGTGTAACTATTTCCATATTAATTAAGAATGACAAGTCTTTAACTCAAGATTTAAACCATAGACTTATTTTTGGAAGAAACTAAAATGTCTTTACCACTAAACTATTTGATGGTCATTTGCAACAAATATTAAAGTGTGTTTGTTTAAGCTTTTATAGCGGGTTTATGACTTATTTGATTTCCGGCTTGTGTTTCGTAAGCTTATTTGTTTACTTAATTTTTTACTCTTTCAACTTATCATTTAATAATAAACTTATATAAAATAAAAAAAATTCAAAATAAGTAAAACAAAAATTAAAATTTTGATATATAAGCCGAAATCAGATAAGCTATAAAACTCTTTATAAGCTTAAATGCACATCCCTAAAACAAAGGGTATTTGTTTCGGCTTATATGTAGGCTTATAAGCTTATTTGATTTTGGCTTATATAACATAAGCTTCAATTTTTTGGCTTATTTTGAGACTTGTGGGCTTATGTAAGTTATAAAAACCTTATATAAACCCACAAGTCTTAAATAAGCTGCAAAATTAAGGCTTATAATATAAGCAAAAATCAAATAAGCTCTCAAGTTCGAGTCTTGTCTAGGGCGATAGGGGTTTCCTCCCGCATACGTAAAAAAACAGTATCATTGCCTTTTGGCTTAGATCCAACCTGGTTATATGGGCTCGCTATGCCTTCTGGGCTAGAAGTCATCATGTAGCCACAATTGCCGTTCAAAAAAAAATAAAATAAATAATAATAAGCTCAAGCCCACATGTACGCCGAATCAAACACCCACAAATTCTAACATCCCCTTCCGTCATTTCATATTCTCACTCACTAAAAAAAAATCTTTAAACAAATTTTGCCTCCATTTTCTATAAAAACCCTAAACCCCCAATTTTTCATCACTCACTAAAATTAAACAATGTTCTCACCAGGTACTAAGAAGAAATCAAACTACACATCTCGAAAACAACAGCCGCCATCGCCGCCTGTAAGCTACGGTTCTCCGGTCACTCCTGCGGCCGAGAATCGTAAAGCAGTGACCGAGAATGTCGTTCCGGATCGGCCGAGTACCGGTACGCCTGCGCCGTGGGCGTCTTCACGGTTATCAGTTCTCGCTAGGTATATTAACTACTGGACTTAGTTCATTATGTATTTATATATAGATTGTTTAATTATTTCTAATGTTAATAGAAGTAGATTTACGAGTGATGCGACTGTAACGATTTTATGTTCATTTTGCGGTTTTTGAATGCGGATATGTATTTGTGTGTATTTTGTTTTGGTTAGGTTTTTAGTATGTTTAGCTAAGTAGAAGTAAATTGAAAGTAAGGATGCGAGATGCGTGATGCGGTTGAAATGTTGATGTTCGTTTTGCGGATAATGATAGGTTATTAGGCTTTGATTGTGTGCGTTCTCTTTGCTTTTTCGTGCTTTTTCGTTCGGATTTACGATAGTGTATTATTGATTTACTTGTAAGAGTCAGATAGGCAACTGCGTTGTAGCGCTAAAGATAGGCAACTGCGTTGTAGCGCTAAAGATAGGCAACTGCGTTGTAGCACTAAAACTCACTGTATGCTAATTGAATGAAAATTTTGCTGTGATTAAGGTGAAATGGAGAGTATAATGTGTTAATAGAAGTAGATTGACAAGTGATGATGTGATCGGATGCATAGTTTATGTTCGGTTTGCGGTTTTTGGTTCTGAGTATGTGTTTGTTGAGTTTGCGCTGGTTAGTTTTTCGGTTTAGGTTTGGTGCGGTGTTTGTTAGGCTTTGAGTATGTTTGAATTATGTCTAGATGAGTCGTAGTAAATTGACAAGGTAATGAAATTTATGTTGCGGTTGAAACTTTAATGTTTGTTGCGGTTCTGATTGGTACTCGCTGTTTGTGTGCATTTATTTCAATTTATGGTAGGTGTAGTTTTAACTAGGTTTTAATTATGTTTGGATCAAATTGATGAGCAATGACATAAATTACACTTTGCGGTTAAAATGTTTATGTTCGTTTTTGCGGATAGGATTGTTAGGCTTTGATTGTGTGTATTCTCTTTGTTTACTTTTTCGGATTTACAAATAGCGAACTACATAAGTTATATGTATGCTTACAAATAAATTTTTTAGATGTGAATAAGGTGAAGTAGACGGTGTTAATGTTGAATTTGCAGAGTACTAGGTTGAGCATCTCAAGTCATTCATCCATTATTCATCACTCACTCATTGTCATATGTCACAGGGAAATATAGGAGCCTATGAAGTTGTATGTATCGTACTTAAACATAGGGCTTATAGAGCGAGTACTTGATATAATTTGTGTATACTTACTTTATTAACATAAGTTCTGTATGTATATAGTTAATTTACATAATGTGTTGATGTATATGCCCTCTGAGTTCACTTATTGCTAGTTTTAATTTATTGATTTTAGTGTTACATGATATGTTAACATGTTTATACTCGTTGGAGATTGCATAGTTCTGTTATATCTGTGTGCTGTATAGATCAAATTTAATAGTAAGTTTATCCGATGAATTGCTGACTCCTGCATAAAAGGCATATATTGATGCCAAAAGTCCTTCAGCTTAAGGCAAAGTTGATCATGTTGTCTTTTAGGGTCAAATATAGGAGTATCTAAGCATATTAAGTGAGGATTAGTTCATTACACATGATAGTTCTGGAAGCCATACTAAAATGACCTTAAGCTGTTATGAACACTTGTGATGAAGCAATAGGTATTTCAATGAATCTAACGTGGACTAATTTTTATACTAACCAAGCTTTTAATCTTGTAAATATGTCACACATGATAGTGATGAACGTTCTTGAGGTATATAAATACGTTATAACCTTTGATTTATATTGCTTAGAATCCCAGCTACAAAGAAAAGTGATAAAGGGGATGATGTAGATCCCATTCAACCTGTATTTGTTGGAGAAGTTCCCCAAGTAGTACGTGATGAACAGACTAACATATTGCAGAAACGTCTTTCTGGTTAGTACTGATTTTTTTTACCTTACTTGTATTTAATGAAACAGGTATAGTTAATGATAGGACCTAAAATATTTTACGACAACTTTAACAAATTTTCACCCCATCATTAAATCTCGTGTAAATGCCTTGTTTGCACTACTTAACACAATAATAATGCTATCAGAATAAATTGGTAACTATTTAGCATTAATGAGACATGCGTGGCAACTTTATATCATGAAAGAGAAAATCAACCTTTTGCAATCTAAGAACATATTCGAGAATCCACAGCTGACAGATGCTATTACTCGTCCAAACACTTTTTTTAAAAACGGAGTACCAGAAGCCTGAAACTGCCTGTACGATACTTCACATATCCCTCAAAACTTTCTAGTACTAACTACAATATAAACACTAATATCTCAGCTAACCTAGTGACTTACTGTGAAATTTGATGTAGCCTAAATACTATGCCGAGTGGATACTAACCAAAACAAATGATCATTTCAACACACCAATGACCAAATGATGAGCAAGAGTGTTTAATGAACATATATGTCAATTGTCCAACAAAGAAGGATCTCGTACGAGTATCTGTTTTTGTGCGAGTGTGCACAGTTCCTAGCCATAAGACAAACTGGAAATGGTATGATGGTATCTCTATATGAATCCACATGGTAAGTGATCTTAATGACTAAGTGATGCCAAATCAACATAATCAATAAGATCCATAAAGTGACGGGATTGGGTTAAATCATAACAAGTTTCCAAACACAAGAAGTATCTATAGGCGTTAGTGAGATTAGATATGATTCAAAGGACGAGATGACAGGCCACAAGAAGCATAACAGTAGCACAAGAACGTGCATTGTAGTAACAAAAACTTCTAGGCGGATGTGTACCCGAGAAATTATGAGTTCAAGCCTAAGACCTACTAATGCCTATGCAAAGAAATTTTGTTATCACTTATTCTCTACATATAGCCCATGCTTAATAGACTTTAAGTAGTCTTTAACAGTCAAATTTGGGAAATGGCATAAAGGCATCCTACCTTTCACTATATTACTTATTGTAGCAGTCAATTTTATATTCACTTATACCACCCAACTTTGTATTCGTTCATGAATATTAAACCCCGGTTTACCTATCCAACTTTTACGGTTAGCACAACCGAGGGTATGTTTGGCGTGAAGCTTTTTGGATCTTTTGGAAGCTTTTGGTTTTTAATTATAAACACCCTTCAAGCAATAGTGTTCACAAAAGTATTTTTTAGTTGTCTTTTATGTAAATTTACACTTCCGAGCAGCATTGACATTCATTTTGTCAAACAATTTATACTGAAAAAAGAGCTCAGATTTAACATCCCGCCCACAGTATTGTCTTGTTCGCTAGCTCACAACTTTGTTCTAAGCGGCCACTCTTAACTACTTCCCACAAGGTCACCCATTCAAGTAGTACTCCCTCAAATAGAATTTAGTTTTATGGGATGTGTTGCGTATCAGCCAAAAACAAGTTGCCTTAAGTAAGGCCAACACATTAATCATGTCCCCCATCATCTACCTTTCGCGTCAATTTGTGGATAGGTTCTTTTTAAGATACGCTCACTGTACTCACCCCCCTCAAGAGGACTCAATGTCCTCGTTGAGTGCCACCATACACGCTAAGTCGCTAACACCTGTCTAAGGGACGCCGGTCATTATGATACCACTAGTAACATCATGCCTTGCAGCGTGGGGGGCATGTTAAAAAGTGGTACGAGAGCAACCTTTGGATGTAGGTTAACGTGTATGACGAGTCAATGAAAATCCACTCACACGTCGATACAAAAGATAGGCGTTGTTGACAATGTGTAAGCCTTACAAACCAGGCGTGTTTTAGACCCTACGTATTCCATAAAACCTTTGTAGTTAAGCATACGTAGACTACTAAGATGGTGATCTGGTGGAAAGTACTAAATTGTGGTGTCCGTAGGGCAAACAAGTCTATTTTGACAATATTTTAGTTTGCGTAGACAAGATGTTGCACCATCTCCGGCTCCAACTAGTTTCGCCAAACATCCCAAAGTTACCTACGAGTAAACAAACTTCCGAAACGGGATGCTAATATGCTATAACTACTAAAATAAAATTACCATTATAACTAGTAAAAATTTCACATTTCAAGTTGATACTATCTACTACACTTATAATAATAATAAAATATTAGGTCAAACTTGTAAAAGTCAACGACGCAAAAAAAATGACTTGTAAACACAAATACTCTAGACAATTTACACAATCACGTATCCACAAATTCATTAATCCTTTATAAGAAAAATAAAAAAATAAAAGAATATCAATATAAAGACACAAACCACAAAGTAACGGAAACAAGCCCTAACATACCTTTGTATGCGGTTAATTTTATAAGCAACCGGAACTGTGAAATAACTCCGTTGAGTGTGTTTAGATTTGTGGTGTGTGTAACTGTTTTAACTGTTGACTGGAATTTGTGACTGAAATTGTTGAAAAATTAATTTGGTGTGTGTTTGTTTGTTTGTTTGTTTTTGTTGTGAAGAATTTGTTAGTTTTTAAATGGTTGTGTTTGGTAGCTGGCTGCTATTTTGCATCGCTAGGAAATTACTATTTTGACACTCGCTCGTTACTTTGGCTAGAGCACCAGGTGCGGTGAGAGGGGGAACTCTCCATTTGGGCCCCACAAGATACCACGTCACCTTAACAAACTCGTGTTGCAATTCTTCACTCACAACTAACTACAACTTAATCATTTGATGCCCATCACTTACAACTTTATTTTATTTTTCGCTCACAAAAAGAAGGAAAAAAAGTACAAATGTCAGACATGTTTGCTTCGTCGTGCAAACAAGCAACACCAACTTGAGGAGGCATGAGGAGTATGTGCTGGTGTGGTGAGGAGGCATGAGGAGATGCCAGCGTGGACATGAGGAGGGATGAGGAGACCACACCTTCCCCTCTTACAGATATGCAATTTCGTCAATTTTTAAAAGGTTCACTAATATTGTATCATTTGCCACGATTCAATCTCGCACTATGATTATTACTCGTATATGATAAAAACGGCTTTGTTAATTAGTAGTGCCATTTTGGAATGTTTCGGTTTGACTTATTTAACACATGAAATACCATAAGTCGATAAAAGTTGCTTTTTAGCTAAAAATAACAAGTATATCGCTAAAGACAATGAAAAAACAAAAATTAGTTATTGGCAATAAATGTGGGGAGGAAACCAATGCTTAAGTAACAAAAAACTATTGAATGTTGATGTGATTCATCATTCAACAGGTACAATACTTAACCATTCACTTTTATTTCACTTTAAGACAACCAACTCATTTAACCACTTTAATACCCGGTTTATAAAAAGATTTTGTTTGAGGCTTAAATTATAATATTAGATTTAGTATACACATTGTTGTGAGACATTCACATCTATTAAAGTTTTATATATAAGGTATAAGTTGATTTTACATTGTATATGTATCGTTGTCATCCCATTTAGATATAAGATGTCAAACAAACATCAGACATGATTTCACCTCATAACAATATGATAACACAAAGAAGGGAGTCGATGAGTTAAAAAACACTTTGCACACATATAAGACATGCCTCAAAGTAAATTTATTGCTATTAATAATCAAAGTTTTAGCCTTTACTCACTCAAAAACTCAAGTTTTAGATATAGATTGATGGATGCTTTTGTGTTTTTTTACTTCTCTAACTAAAGCACTCGTTTCTTTTCTCTTTAAAGTTTTAATTCTAAAATTAAAGTTAATACAAGCATACTTATGCATGTTAATACCATTTATAAGTAAAACAGATTTAAAAATTAAAACAAATCTATCATATATTTTGTTATACAATATAATATATATGCATTAAATCCCGTAGTGGGAGTAACCCTCATCATCATATACGATTTATTTATTCTACAAAAAATAAATCAAACGCAAGTATGTGTTTGGTTTGCTTTGATGTTCGACCGGAAACAAAAAAGGCATCCAAACCCTAGGTGAAAGAAATTGATAACGTATAATTATTAATGGCACAAGCCCACTAAACACACGCTCGAATCAAGCCCAGACAACAAGAGTTCGCGAGCCAATCCTGACAAGAACTATCCAAACCCAGACCGAGCTAGGCCTCGTAAACATTTCTCAGATCACATAGTACATGCGCAAAAGACAACTGTTCCCAACTGTCACTAATGGTTAAGATGTACGAGTTTGACGCGACACAATGGAGAACACACGACCAACAAAAGAGGAGACATGGCACTTTCCTATACGAGCCAAGGAGCGCTGACCGCGTGTTATTCTTTGTGAGCTCATGGTCTCATATATTATTGGCAATATTTAATTATGTTATATCATGCTCATGATCCTACACCTCAAGAGCACGTGTTATTCTGTGTGACATAATGGTCTCATACATTATTGTCAAAAAACTGTTTGAATGATGAGCGAAAAAATTAGCAACGTAATGGGTAATAAAGAAAATAAATGTAACTCTAATGTAACAATGTCACTCTAATTGCTACAACTATTAAAAAAGACGAGGTATACGTGTAACTATTTCCATATTAATTAAGAATGACAAGTCTTTAACTCAAGATTTAAACCATAGACTTATTTTTGGAAGAAACTAAAATGTCTTTACCACTAAACTATTTGATGGTCATTTGCAACAAATATTAAAGTGTGTTTGTTTAAGCTTTTATAGCGGGTTTATGACTTATTTGATTTCCGGCTTGTGTTTCGTAAGCTTATTTGTTTACTTAATTTTTTACTCTTTCAACTTATCATTTAATAATAAACTTATATAAAATAAAAAAAATTCAAAATAAGTAAAACAAAAATTAAAATTTTGATATATAAGCCGAAATCAGATAAGCTATAAAACTCTTTAGAAGCTTAAATGCACATCCCTAAAACAAAGGGGTATTTGTTTCGGCTTATATGTAGGCTTATAAGCTTATTTGATTTTGGCTTATATAACATAAGCTTCAATTTTTCGGCTTATTTTGAGACTTGTGGGCTTATGTAAGTTATAAAAACCTTATATAAACCCACAAGTCTTAAATAAGCTACAAAATTAGGGCTTATAATATAAGCAGAAATCAAATAAGCTCTCAAGTTCGAGTCTTATCTAGGGCGATAGGGGTTTCCTCCCGCATGCGTAAAAAAACAGTATCATTGCCTTTTGGCTTAGATCCAACCTGGTTATATGGGCTCGCTATATCTTCTGGGCTAGAAGTCATATAGCCACAATTGCCGTTTAAAATAATACGGAGTAATAATAATAATAATACTGTAATAAGCTCAAGCTCACATGTACGCCGAAACAAACACCCCCAAATTCTAACATCCTCGTCATTTCATATTCTCTCACTCACTAAAAAAAATTCTTTAAACAAATTTTGCCTCCATTTTCTATAAAAACCCTAAACCCCCAATTTTTCATCACTCACTAAAATTAAACAATGTTCTCACCAGGTACTAAGAAGAAATCAAACTACACATCTCGAAAACAACAGCCGCCATCGCCACCGGTAAGTTACGGTTCTCCGGTCACTCCGGCGCCGGAGAATCGTAAAGCGGTGACCGAGAATGTCGTTCCGGATCGGCCGAGTACCGGTACGCCTGCGCCATGGGCGTCTTCACGGTTATCAGTTCTCGCTAGGTATATTAACTACTGGACTTAGTTCATTATGTATTTATATATAGATTGTTTAATTATTTCTAATGTTAATAGAAGTAGATTTACGAGTGATGATTTGATGTGAATGTAACGGTTTTATGTTCGTTTTGCGGTTTTTGTGTATTTTGTTTTAGTTAGGTTTTGAGTATGTTTAGATAAGTAGAGGTAAATTGAAAGTAAGGACGTGAGATGCGTGTTGCGGTTGAAATGTTGATGTTCGTTTTTGCGGATAACATTGAACTACTATCGCTTTGGTTACTGGTGCGGATATCGGATATGTGTAGTTTTTGTTAGGTTTTAAGTCTGTTTGGATGATG
Source organism: Artemisia annua (assembly GCA_014162995.1). Classification (NCBI taxonomy): domain Eukaryota; kingdom Viridiplantae; phylum Streptophyta; class Magnoliopsida; order Asterales; family Asteraceae; genus Artemisia; species Artemisia annua. The sequence goes on along the minus strand of LBNU01022113.1, from coordinate 94,139 downwards.
TTTAGATGAGTAGAAGTAAATTAACGAGTGATGATACGAAATGTATGTTGCGGTTGAAATGTTGATGTTCGTTTTGCGGATAATGATAGGTTATTAGGTTGTTTTTTCGTTTGGATTTACGATAGTGTATTATTGATTTACTTGTAAGAGTCAGATACGCAACTGCGTTGTAGCACTAAAACTCACTTATGCTGATTGAATGAAAATTTTGCTGTGATTAAGGTGAAATGGAGAGTATAATGTGTTCATAGAAGTAGATTGACGAGTGATGATGTGATGGGATGCGTAGTTTATATTCGGTTTGCGGTTTTTGGTTCTGAGTATGTGTTTGTTGAGTCTGCGTTGGTTAGTTTTTCGGTTTAGGTTAGGCGCGGTGTTTGTTAGGCTTTGAGTATGTTTGAATTATGTTTAGGTGAGTCGAAGTAAATTGACAAGGTAATGAAAATATGAAATGTATGTTGCGGTTGAAACTTTAATGTTCGTTGCGATTTTGATTGGTACTAGCTGTTTGTGTGCGTTTATTTCGATTTATGCTAGGTGTAGTTTTAGCTAGGTTTTAATTATGTTTGGATCAAATTGAAGAGCAATGACATAAATTACACTTTGTGGTTAAAATGTTTATGTTCGTTTTTGCGGATACGGTTGGATTGTTAGGCTTTGATTGTGTGTATTATCTTTGTTTACTTTTTCGGATTTACAAATATCGAACTACATAAGTTATATGTATGCTTACAAATAAATTTTTTAGATGTGAATAAGGTGAAGTAGACGGTGTTAATATTGAATCTGCAGAGTACTAGGTTGAGCATCTCAAGTCATTCATCCATTATTCATCACTCGCTCATTGTCCTATTTCATAGGGAAATATAGGAGCATATGAAGTTGTATGTATCGTACTTAAACCTAGGGCTTATAATAGAGCAAGTACTTGATAGAATTTGTGTGTACTTGCTTTATTAACATAAGTTCTGTATGCATATAATTAATTTACATAATGTGTTGATGTGTATGCCCTCTCAGCTCACTTACTGCTAGTTTTAATTTATCGATTTTAAGTGTTACATGATATGTTAGCACATTTATACTCTTTGGATATTGCATAGTTTTGTTATTTCTTTGTGCTGTATAGATGAAATTTAATAAGAAGTTTATCTGATAAATTGCTGACTCTTGCTTAAAAGGCTTATATTGATGCCAAAAGTCCTTCATCTTAGGGCAAAGTTGATCATGTCGCCTTTTAGGGTCAATATATAGGAGTATTTAAGCATATTAAGTGAGGATTTTAGTTCATTACACATGATAGTCAAGGTTTAAAGTGTAAAGACGTTCTGGAAGCCATACTAAAATGACCTTAAGCTGTTATGAACACTTATGATGAAGCAATAGGTGTTTCAATGAATCTAACATGGACTAATTTTATACTAACCAAGCTTCTAATCTTGTAAATATGTCACACATGATAGTGATGAACGTTCTTGAGGTACATAAATACGTTATAACCTTTGATTTATATTGCTTAGAATCCCAGCTACAAAGAAAAGTGATAAAGGGGATGATGTAGATCCCATTCAACCTGTATTTGTTGGAGAAGTTCCCCAAGTAGTACGTGATGAACAGACTAACATATTGCAGAAACGTCTTTCTGGTTAGTACTGATTTTTTTTTTCTTCCTAATATAAATGCTAGCATATTCTTTCGTAAAATGTAAATATTCATCTCGTTTTGATAGGTGATACAGGCATATACGGTGGGATGGACAAGGCAACCTCTCTGGCATGGATTATATGTGGAAATAGGCTTTTCATTTGGAGCTACCTATCACCGTCAGCTTCAAGAAAGTGTACTGTGCTTGAACTTCCTTCAAGCATACTAGAAGATGGAGATGTTAACAAGAATTCTGGTAGTGCTTGGTTACTTTGTGTTCTTGATTGGGATCACACCACAGTGGGTACAAACACAGTCTTTCAACAAAGAACTTCTGCTGGTGTTCTCTTATGCAACAGGAAAACTCAGGCGTTTGTATATTGGCCCAACATCTATTCTTCCTCTCCTGCAGTCACTTACATGGATCAACCAGAATATATGACCGCCTTAAACAAGCAACAACAAAAGAGTTCTTACAACTCTTTAATTGCTTCTGCTATTCCTGATAAGCAAAATGTTTGCATTGCTATTGCATGTAGCTCCAATGGTCAACTTTATAGATTCATTTGCTCTCCTTCTGGCATTCAGTGTCGAGAGAATGTAAGTGTATCCTCTCACGGAAGTCAAATTTCTGGTCAAAAGGGGTATCCAAGGTCTTTAATCTGGCATGCACCGAATCATTCTGCGAAAGAATCAAAAAGGAGGTTCCTTCTGTTGACAGATCATGAAATACTGTGCTTGTCTGTTGATCTGTTTCCTGATTTCAGTATGTCAAAACTGTGGTCTCATGAAATAGTAGGCAATGATGGTGATGTCGGTATACAGAAGGGTTTAGCTGGGCAAAAGAAAATATGGCCACTTGACATGCAAATAGACAATAACGGGAAAGTAATAACTGTTCTTGTTGCTACCTTTTGCAAGGACAGGGCCACTAGTTCAAGCTACACGGAATATTCTCTTCTCACCATGCAATACAAATCTGGGCTGGACGTTACTTCAGAATCCACTTTTCGTTTACATGATAAAATATTGGAGAAAAGATCTCCTATTGAAGTTATAATTCCAAAAGCCAGAGTAGAAGAGGAGGACTTCTTATTCTCGATGAGGTTGAAGGTTGGGGGAAAACCTTCTGGATCTTCAGTTGTACTCTCTGGTGATGGAACTGCAACAGTCACTCGTTACTGGAGAAACACCAGTCGGCTTTATAAGTTTGATTTGCCTTATGATGCGGGGAAAGTTTTGGATGCTTCAGTTTTTCCTTCTGATGATGGAGAAGATGGTGCATGGGCTGTTCTCACTGAGAAAGCTGGAGTGTGGGCCATCCCTGAGAAGGCTGTTTTGCTTGGTGGGGTTGAACCTCCTGAACGTAGCTTGTCACGTAAAGGAAGTTCTAATGAAGGGTCCACTCAAGAGGAGAGAAGAAATGTTTCGTTTACAGGAAATATTGCACCTAGAAGGGCTAGTTCAGAGGCATGGGATGCTGGAGATAAACACAGGCCTGTTTTTACTGGAATTGTACCTCGGTCTGCACAAGATGAAGAATCTGAAGCTTTGCTTTCTCAGTTTTTTCATGAGTTTCTTCAATCTGGAGTGGTCACTGGGACACTTGATAAGCTTAAAAAATCAGGGGCATTTGAAAGAGATGGAGAGACGAATGTCTTTGCTAGGGTAAGCAAATCAATTGTTGACACCTTAGCTAAGCACTGGACGACTACTAGGGGTGCAGAGATTGTGGCGCTATCTGTTGTTTCCACACAGCTCCTAGATAAGCAGCAAAAGCATCAAAAATTTCTCCAGTTCCTTGCTCTGTCCAAATGCCATGAAGAACTATCTTCTCGGCAGAGTATGATTACTGATTATTATGATTTTGTTCCGCTCATATTTTATTGTCATTTAATACTCTGCTACGAAGTAGGACCATTTACCGAAACCGTTAAAAAAGTAAGGAACGTTTACTCTTTACTGAACAGTTATTGACACGTTACAAAATAAGACCAACATAGTATTAGGAATACATAATCCAGCGAGAAACAAAAGCTGTTAGCGTATATTCACATATGTGGCTGCAATTAGGAACATGCCACAAATATCTGTTCTGCATACCCTGCCCCTAATGCACTTTGTGTGTATAGACAAGTATATGGTTCCCCTGAATGTTACCAGAATCAACTGATGGGGCATGAGTTCTTAGGTCAGAACCCAAAGTATTAATTTTGCATACCTGTAACTCTAGGTAAATAATGTTTTGTGCGACTTATTCTTGTCAACCATTGCTCAAGCATATGTAGTATATGCATGCAATCATTTTTGTGTCTCTTAAGATTATCAAAGTCCATACCTGCAATTATGAAGTCTCATTTCATTTTTTTCCCCATTGTGCACAGGAAAATCCTTGCAGATCATAATGGAACATGGCGAAAAGCTTGCTGCCATGATTCAACTCAGGGAGCTCCAGAATGCGATCAGGCAGCAGAGCTCAAATGGAGCCTTTACTAACGCCAACACACAAAATGAACTTTCTGGCTCCATTTGGGACCTGATTCAGTTAGTTGGTGAGAAAGCCCGTCAAAACACTGTTCTTCTTATGGATAGGGATAATGCAGAAGTGTTCTACAGTAAAGTCTCTGAACTTGAAGAAGTATTTCATTGCTTGGAGAAAAAGTTGAGTCTTGTAGTTAGTGAAGACATGCCATTCACATTTCAACTCCAAAGAACATGTGAATTATCGAGCATGTGTGTCACCTTACTAAATACATCAATGACCTACAAGGACGAGAATCAAATGTGGTACCCCTCACCGGAAGGCTTGACACCATGGTATTGTCAAACTGTGGTAAGGAGTGGAATGTGGACTCTTGCATCTTTCATGCTTCATTTGTTAAAGGATATGGGTCCCCTTGATAGATCTGCAAAGCTGGAGTTCTATTCTCATTTAGAAGTTTTGGTTAAAGTATTACTTGAGGCATACTCTGGTTCTGTCACTGCAAAAGTTGAGCGGGAAGAAGAGCATGGTGCTTTATTAGAAGAGTATTGGCATAGGAGAGACATACTCCTTGATACACTTTATCAGCAAGTGAAAGGATTTAATGAAACTACATACCAGGTAAAATATTGCTCAGAATCTATTATTTTCTATAACTCTTTTAGTAATAACAGATGGATACCTTTTGTATGATGCTCTTGAGGGTGTGAAGCTTGAATATATGAACACTTGATTGACATGTTTGCTGTCACTACCGGTATTTCCAGGGTTCAAGTGAAGTGATGGAAGAGCACGACAAAGAAATCACTCAAAAACTTTCATCTAATTTGCTGGCTATTGCTAAACGGCATGAAGGATACCAAACTCTTTGGAATTTGTGCTTTGATCACAATGATTTGGAATTACTCAGAAGTCTTATGGTATGGATGTAGGGGGTGTTTGTTTAAGCTTATATGTGGGGCTATTACCTTATTTGATTTCAGCTTATATTTCATAAGCCCCATTTTTCCGGCTTATTTTGAGATATAAGCCGAAATAAGCCGGAAAATTGGGGATCCCATATCTTACGACACTGGAAATAAGCCGAAATGTGTCTTTATTCTTTTGTATTTTTGTTACGTTGTTATATAACATGGTTGTCTCTGTTTTGGTGACCTTGAATTTGAATGTTTATTTGTGCAGCATGACAGCATGGGTCCTAAAGGAGGATTTAGTAACTTCGTGTTTAAGCAAATGCACAACAGCAAACAGTTCTCCAAACTAATGAGACTTGGGGAAGAGTTTCCGGAAGACCTGGCTATATTTTTGAAGGAACACCCAGATCTCCTCTGGCTTCATGAGATATTCTTACATCAGTTTTCCCCGGCTTCTGAAACTCTTCATGTCATGGCGCTTTCTGATGGTGATAATTCAATTTCAGAAGTCGAGGATCCCACTTCTTACGACACTAGAATTGAACCAACATTGGCTGACAGAAGGCGGCTTTTGAACCTATCGAAGATAGCTGCTGTGGCAGGTCTGTTATCTGTTCTTAAACTTTTACTTTTGGTAATCCTAGGTTAACTATCACATCCCCTTAGTATTAATATCCAACTTCTTGGACTTCAACCGCTGTTGGTTATTTATGCTAACATTCACATAGAAGCAGGGCATAAATTTAACACTTTCAATTAGAGGTGGCGAAATAGGCAGGTCGGTTAATGGGTCAAAATGGGGCATTTTTTGTGCTTGTCAAAATGGGTTGAGTTGAGTCGATCTAGATCATTTCTTTAAGGTTTTATACATTAAAATACACTTTTGGCGGTTTTTTGATCCCTTCTTTTANTCATAAGCCCCATTTTTCCGGCTTATTTTGAGATATAAGCCGAAATAAGCCAGAAAATTGGGGATCCCACATCTTGCGACACTGGAAATAAGCCGAAATATGTCTTTATTCTTTTGTATTTTTGTTATGTTGTTATATAACGTGGTTGTCTCTGTTTTGGTGACCTTGAATTTGAATGTTTATTTGTGCAGCATGACAGCATGGGTCCTAAAGGAGGATTTAGTAACTTCGTGTTTAAGCAAATGCACAACAGCAAACAGTTCTCCAAACTTATGAGACTAGGGGAAGAGTTTCCGGAAGACCTGGCTATATTTTTGAAGGAACACCCAGATCTCCTCTGGCTTCATGAGATATTCTTACATCAGTTTTCCCCGGCTTCTGAAACTCTTCATGTCATGGCGCTTTCTGATGGTGATAATTCAATTTCAGAAGTCGAGGAGCCCGCATCTTACGACACTAGAATTGAACCAACATTGGCTGACAGACGGCGGCTTTTGAACCTATCAAAGATAGCTGCTGTGGCAGGTCTGTTATCTGTTCTTAAACTTTTACTTTTGGTAATCCTAGGTGAACTATCACATATTCACATCCCCTTCTTAGTATTAATATCCAACTTCTTGGACTCCTACCGCTGTTGGTTATTTATGCTAACATTCACATAGAAGCAGGGCATAAATTTAACACTTTCAATTAGAGGTGGCAAAATAGGCAGGTCGGTTAATGGGTCAAAATGGGGCATTTTTTGTGCTTGTCAAAATGGGTTGAGTTGAGTCGATCTAGATCATTTCTTTAAGGTTTTAGAGCATCTACGATAGATCAAGTCCTTAAAGACTTGATGCATTTAATGCATAACTTTTTTATTGTGATTGTATTTAATGCATTTAATGCTAACTCATTTAATGAGTAATACAGTATCTTTTTGCAAAAGCTTGGAGTAGGCCAAGTCTTTCTTAAAAAGCTTTTGTAAAACCTTATTCTACAATGCAAAAAAGCTTTTGCAAAAGCTTTATAGAATAGTAAAAAGCTTTTGATAGTTTGCCCATTGCGCATGCTCTTATACATTGAAATACACTTTTGGCCGTTTTTTGACCCGTTCTTTTTTATTTATAATTTATATTACCCATTTGACCGATAAGGGATAGATTCTAATCTGGATTGACCCACTCATAAGTCAATGGGTTGAAATTGGCACCTCAACTTTTTATGCATATAGCGAAGAAATAGGAACAAAAAACCTACTTTTTAGTTTGAATCTCCTACTCGTAAATTAGTGGAGCATTTTCTCTATTTGATTTTCCTTGTGCTAGTTGGGCCTCTTTCTGCTGATTTTATAGCGACTGATTATGATAGATTCTGATATCTCTATTTTATCATGACTTATTAGATCTGATGTTCCTTCTATATTGGCAGGAAAGAATGCTGACTATGATACCAAATTAAAGCGCATCGAAGCTGATTTAAAAATTCTAAAATTGCAGGTACTTTCTCTCCATTCTGTTATATGTTTCTCGGTACTTGCTTGGCTGTCTGACCAAGCATAATAGTTCTATTTAAACGTCTGACATTTCAAATTGAGTAGATGTCTTATCTCAAATAGGTCAAATAAATAAGTTGAGCTACATAGGGAACAGGGTAAATTGGGGGTGATAGTCGCCCGAAGTCTATGTTTGATACATACGATTATTCTAATAATGTTGCATCGTTTTCAGAGTTATAAACAACGCTATAATAATTTATAAAGATTTTAAATTCAACAAAGAGCGTCTTTGGATCAATCTAGCCCTCCCATCTACCATATTACAACGATTTTCTGGAGCACACCAACTATACATTAAATTAAATTTATGTTTATCAATTTTTATATATTGCAGCAAGAAATCTCGGAACTCCTCCCCGACGATGAAGAAACTCAAGATATTGCACATAAACTTCTCCCACCAGCCGACCTTATTCAGTTATGTCTCAGGATTCAAAACAAGCAAGTCGCTCTATATGCATTTGACATCTTCGCATGGACTAGTCTCTCCTTTTTAAGATGCAACACAAGTCTTCTAGAAGAGTGTTGGAAGAACGCCACCAATCAAGATGACTGGGAGACCATAAACCAGACATCAGTTTCTAAGGGCTTGAGTGATGAGGAAAACTTGGAGGTTCTTAAAGAAACCGCTCTTTTTCAGGCTTCAAGAAGATGTTATGGATCTGAATCGGAAACTTACGAAGGTGGATTTGAAGAAGTGCTTCCGTTAAGGCAGGAAAAGTTTAGAGGGTTCTTCTGTGGAAGGAATCTTGATGCAGCATAGGAGTTTTCCAGATGCAGGTAAGTTGATGGTGACTGCTATTATGTTGGGAAGTGTTGTGGTCGATACTGCACCTGAAGACGGTCCTGCGCCCATGGAGTGAACAAACACCAAATTTTGCGACATGATTAATCAGCATTTGGTCTCTAAATGTTGCGATAAGTTGTAGTCATTAAGGGCTGTGTGGTTTTTGCTGTTTTTAAATGCAACTGATTCATCCTTCACGTTTTGGCATTGCTATTGATGTGAATGATTTGTGATGAACTGACGGAAACACAGCTTATTTTGCAGTAAGTACAAGTTATCACTGCACGAAATTGTTGTTTGTTAAATCATATTTGCTTTTAACAAGACTTGATATTCACTACCACCTGTGATTCTCAATTAGTTCAGTAAATTTTAGTACCACAAGAGATGCTGATGGTAGCCCCTTTTGAATATTAATGGTATTTTACTTTGCTATCTGTCAGTGATCAACCCATCGTTTTCTTAAATTTGGATCGTGAACCAGTAAAAGATGTACTTTCTTTTTTATAAAATTTACTGATAATATTGTAAAAGAAGGCTAGGATCATGAACCAGAATGGCTTTAGGCCTTAATAGTTACGAGACCTCAAAATTTTATTAAAGATCAGACACAAAGACTATAAAAGCTTAATCGGCTTAAGACTTGTTTGATGCAATCATTAAATCAACAACTTGGATTATTTGGCGCCAAGAATAAACTTTGTTTTGACATGAGTCTTTCCCGGAAAGATATCTTGAGGACGAAATTAAAATTTTGTCTCTCTCTTGATTATTCCCTATTTTGGATTAAGGATTTTATCAAAACCGGAACGTTTGGATACTTGATTGATCGATACTTCTAATAGTCTCTTGTAAAAAAATTGCTCATAGCTACTTGCTAGTTTTTTTTTTTTTTTTTTTTTTTTTTTTTTTTTTTTTTTTTTTTCACCGTTGATAAAAAGATAAATTTACGTTAAAGACATTATAAAAAAATTTCATGTATATGTAAGTATTTCTGTTAGTGTCATAAAAATTTTAGGCTTCATTTTGAAAATTCGGTTTAGGTCTGACGGAACAGATTGAGCGAAGAGGTTCTCAACGTACATTACGTTTTCTTGCAATGGTGTTTGTAATGACGGTGGACGGTAGAATTAATTAACTATATTAATAAATATATTAAAATTTTGGATTTACATAGAGGTGGAAGGCAAACGGGTAACAAGCTGCGCCGCTAGCCCTTTTTGCACCTGAGGCATTGGAGTTCCTCAACGACGAGTTATGCATAGCAATGTTATAACACCTAGATCCGCAGATGTAGTTTTAGAATTGGTTTTACAATCCAAAAAGTAATGATCGATGGCCCGAAAGTATTTGGTAATCAGGTGTAACAAAACATCTTATTTGATCCTGAAATATTCGGGTAATCAAAATCATTATCACTACATCCAAACATTAGGATTGATTACTACTGCTTAAAAACACAATATCAAATATATCTAAATACTAGGTTCAAAATGTAAAGTGATGTAGAACTTAAACTTAACAATGATGAATTATTGCTTGACTTTATGTAGCTGATCAAATGACAAGCCATAGCTGGTGATGAATAAAATTGTGATGGTAAATCTATAGATACATTATGCTCATGATTAATGGCGTTAACCAAGCCCAAACCCACAACCAAATCAAGAAAACTAAGAACACATTTTGACCAACAATGAAACAATATGTAATGTATCTGTCAACAATTTGTTAAGTCATCTAAAAGAGTCGAAGGACGATCGTTTGAGTTTGGGATTTTCATTAGGTGGTGTTCATGCTTTCTGTGTTATTTTCTTGAATCTACCATCCTCACTATTCGCAATGCCACCACTTGGTCGCATGTACGATCGGTACTATGTGTTGTGAGGCTATGGTGTAGGGTTATGTTTCATGTATGAGGTCTGTGAGGTCATTGTTGTGGCCGGTTGTCGATGCTTTATGCCAAGTGTTTGCCCTTAAGTGTTGTTGCGTTTTGGTGTGTTTGGTATGTTAGAGTTATATCGTAGTAAGTATGATATCCAATTTGTGATACCTCATGTAGGTTGTCGGGTTGGTTGTCGGTGTAGTGAGTTTAGATTTAGTTTGGTCGATTTATTATGGTCGTTTCCGTGTAATTTTAGCATCTTGCTAGTTTTTATTAATATATATTGCATTTCACAAAAAAAAAAAAAAAAAAAAAAAAAAAAAAAAAAAAAAAAAAAAAAAAAAAATCTAAAAGACAAAATGTCAATTTCGCTATACTCAATGGTTTCATGTCATGTTTGGGGAAAAAAAATCATGTTCTGTTACCAGCTTATGGTATCTAATGCATTTTCTTTTTACTCATTTAACTCGCTTAACTAAACAAAAACATACTTGTTCGTGGTGTTGTCACCGCAAAGGCCTTTCAGACGAGTTCTGAAATATAGTAGCTATATATGTATAGTAGTAATATATATCTATGTCCACATATCATAGGAAAGCAATATAATCGCTAATAAACGTAAGGCACAGCATATATGCATCATGGTTTAAAAGTGTTACCAACGACAGGGGAATCACTATTAAGAAGTACTAAACTTGAATTCCAAAGTATCAAATGTCGAAAGAATGCTAGAAACACCAAATTAAAGCAAAAACTGATAAAATTTCTATTTAAATGCTAATGACGGATTGACAGGATGCTAACATGACTTCTTTGCCTTGAAATTTTTTATAGAGCAGAAAAGGAGAACTGTATCTTTGATTAATTAAACTCTTCGATACCTGCATTTGGCATGGGTGTCTTTATTCTCCTACTGATAAACCGTTTGCTACATCTTCCCAAGGAATATTACGACACGAGAACAATACAAGGTGCTTAAGTGTTGGGTGATGAGCAAAACGACGTACACCTTCACTAGTTATACCATCACAACCCTCCAAATACATATACTTCAGTTTCTTACAATTGCTAGCAATATGTGACAATGAAGTATCCGTTACGTTGATCAACCAAGACAAATACAACACATTAATATTTGGGATTTGTGATATAGTCAGAACCCCAGAATCAGTGATTTTAACCCCACAATTGGACAAGCTCAAATGAGTTAGATTTACCATTTGTTTCAAGTGACAAATACCAGTATCACTTATCTTAACACATTCTTTTAGAAAGAGTGACATCAAACTATTCTTCAAATCCCCTTTTGCCATATACTTCAAACCCAAATCACTGATTAAACAACCTTCCAAATACAACCTTTGTAAGCTATTTGATTCTCCAATAGATTTTAGCGACTCGTCGGTGACTCTTGCACATCTACTCAAATTCAAAGTTCTTAAGTTTTTACATGATCTTACAAGGCAGTCAACTCCAACGTTGCCAACATGTAACCTGCCATCTAAATCAACTTCATTCAAACGGCTACAAGCTTTCGCCACAGCACATAAACCATCATCATCAAAATCAAAGTCAAATTTTGTATAACGACAATCGAGCTTCAAATGCCGGAGATTGGGGCATGATCGAGCTAGGAGTTCCATGTAGGTGTTCTGTAGTGGTTTATTACATTCAAATTTGACCATATATGGGGATGCATGTAGAATATCCTTGAGCAAACGAGGAGACTGAATCTGTAACCCTCGTAGGCGAATGCATGCAACTTTCAAGGATTGCTTGGAAAATTGATAGAATGAAATTTTGTCACTGTCATCGTGAATTTTTTTGAAAATAGATAGAAGCTCGTCATCTCCAAGTGGCTCCATCACCTCCTCGAGTTATTTGCTATCACGACAGCAATCTTTTTTTTGAACTTAATCAAGACAGCAATCTAGTGATCAAATAGTTGATAAATTAAACTCTCGAATAATAACTTACGGTTTTTCTTGATTGGTTTTCATGATAATATATATAGTGGGTCACGTAGGTATCCTATATATATTGATATTAGAATTAGAGCGACATAGCTTGCATCCCAAGGTTTAGCAACTTTACAATGCTTACCCTTTCCTATATAAATTCATGTTTCCAAATACAGTATTAATTGTTGTTTCAAAAGTACTTATTGCCCCTTTGGTTTTCTCCTTCACCGTAACTTGTCAACAAATTGTCAAGACTTATAAGTCAATTTCATTATCCTCAATAGTACAATATATGTAGTATAAAAATAAATCATGTCCCAATTTTATTTAATCCACTATGGTACTATTTTCAGCAATTATAATCTATTCTTAGACAACTAGCTAATCCACTATGCCACATATTTGTGGTCTTTGTTGGCGAAATGGTGGGAGCTCGATATCCCTTTTTGCGCGAGTATGGAGGATTAGATCATGTGGCTTGATACGTCGTCCTTCTCAAAGAATGTTCGAGTTTTTCTTGAAGGTGTGGGAGGGGTTCTTTTATGGTCCATATGGAGTTTTCGAAATCGGCTAGTTTTTTCTAATCCCTCTCCTAGGAAGGCGTTGATTGGGATAATGTTGTTTCCCAATCTTATTTGTGGATTTCTTCTAGAAATCCTAATTTTAAATTTAGTTGGATAGGTTGGTTGCAAAACCTTATAGCTACTATATCTTCTCTGTAATTTTTTCTAGCTTTTGCTAGTTTTAATATAATGCCGCCGTTCAAAATAATAATAATAATAATAATAATAATAATAATAATAATAATAATAATAATAATAATAAATTAACAAATGCAAGGTATGTTGGCTTGAGCCGTTTCGCCGTTTCACCATTTCACCGACTGCCAACTCAACATTTCACATACATCAATCAAAATACTCTTTCACTACATTTCCCTTCCACATAGGAAATGGCGTCAGGGTGGTCTTACCTAGTTAATATTGAGTTGTTATTGATCATGTATAGTACTATTAATTAGCCTAATTAGAATCAGTTCATTGTTGACCGGTAGACAACCTTTACTTCATTGTGTGATAAAGAAGAGATATCAAAGCAGTCAAACTGTTATACGGAAATGCTAGACTCACTTAAAAATTTCACAAAAAGAATCCACACCAGTAATTTGTCTAATAAAAAAGAAGATATAGAAAGTATAGCAAAATAGACTAATCACTGCCTGAAACATCAGCGCGTGGATTTTTTTTTTTTTTTTTTTTTTTTTTTTTTTTTATTATTAATTTTTTTTTTTATATTTTATATTTTTTTTTTTTTTTTTTTTTTTTTTTTGTTTTTTTTTTTTTTTTTTTTTTTTTTTTTTTTTTTTTTTTTTTTTTTTTTTTTTTTTGAAATTCTTATGTGGATCTAGTATTTTTATTTATTTATTTATTTATTTTTTGGGTAACCCTGGATTTCCAACCTTTTGACCGAATAATCCACGGGGTTTGAACCCACCGCCACACAGACTCAAACTAGGTAAAGCTCTCCCCTTTCAGGAGGTTGGCGTGGCCACTTAAAGTTATTTGTACCTAGCATGAATTGAACTTAAAACTTCACACATTTTAGAGTGATAGACACAAACCCTTTACCACTAGGCCACCCTTAAGTGGTTACATTTCTCTAAACTGTTATTGTTATAAACTAACTCCCTTCGTCCCATATTTATAGTCCACATTTCCTTTTCGGGGTGTCTCAAAATAATTGTACACTTTCCTTATTAAGTAAAAACTAGAGAATCTAGTGGAGGATTATTCTATGTTAGTGGTTGAAAATTAAAGTGCCTCCACTATTATTAAACTTTGTGATTTCTCTCTCATGACAATAATTTTAGGACGGAGGGAGTATAACCGTAAAATTTGAAAGGCATGAAAATTGCCTTTTTTTTTATATATAATTGTTTCATATTATTGGTGGCTGAGAATCAACCAAGCAAAAAAATCTAAGATCCACATGGCAAAACAAGAACCTATCTCACCCAAACAAAATCAGAAACCAAATCCAATGAAGTAAATGAACCAATCATATGTTGCTGACTTGTACACATCCTAATCCATCAATCTTTGTAATTTCCATATATAACTTTGAGTACACAACCATCAATAAACACCTTCAACAAACAACATTATCTTTACTTCACACCCCTCTTAACCATATGGCAACTTCAGCAATCCAACAGTCAGCATTTGCTGCCCAGTCGGCTTTGAAGCCGCAAAACGAGCTCGTAAGGAAGATTGGTGGCTTCAATGGTGGACGCTACACAATGCGCAGAACTGTTAAAAGTGCTCCACAGAGCATTTGGTATGACTCACATTTAATTTTTCACTTTCCATATTTAGTAATACAGTATGATTTAGTTAGGTAACGGGTCAAAATAAGTAACTATTTTGTGGTAGTCTAGATAGGTCGGGTTGGTTTGACCCGAAACACTTTTCTTCGAAAAAAGGAAGTTATAGGACAAAACAATTCCGTATTTTAAGCATAGAATGTTAATAGTGCACCACAAAACATTTTTTCGCTAAAGATTTATAGGAACGACAACCATAGAGGTAGAGCAGGCTAAGTAACTAGTATAAAATGTTGCCATTAAGTTGATACTAAACGCTAATTGTCCAAATTCTGTAAGATAATGAAATTAACAGGATTTAGGAGGTATTAGGATGAAAATATATGGTTGGACCCCTATCCATATATAAGTAAATGGAGCGAATTTGACGCCTCTAAGGAAAACTAACAGAGTTTGTAACTTGTTTCATAGGTACGGACCAGACCGCCCCAAGTACTTGGGCCCATTCTCAGAGCAAACCCCATCATACTTGACTGGTGAATTCCCTGGTGACTATGGGTGGGACACTGCTGGACTATCAGCTGACCCCGAGACATTCGCCAAGAACCGTGAACTTGAGGTGATCCACTCTAGGTGGGCCATGCTCGGTGCACTCGGGTGTGTGTTCCCCGAGGTTCTTTCAAAGAATGGTGTCAAATTCGGTGAAGCTGTCTGGTTCAAGGCAGGTTCTCAAATTTTCTCTGAAGGTGGGCTCGACTACCTTGGAAACCCCAACTTGATCCATGCCCAGAGCATTTTAGCCATCTGGGCATCACAAGTTGTGCTTATGGGCCTCATTGAAGGTTACCGTGTTGGTGGGGGCCCGCTCGGTGAAGGGCTTGACAGCATTTACCCAGGAGGGTCTTTTGACCCACTTGGATTGGCTGATGACCCAGAAGCATTTGCTGAGTTGAAGGTAAAGGAGCTAAAGAATGGTCGATTGGCAATGTTTTCCATGTTTGGGTTCTTTGTTCAGGCCATCGTAACAGGAAAGGGTCCAATCGAGAACTTATTTGACCATCTTGCTGACCCAGCAGCTAACAATGCATGGGCTTATGCCACCAACTTTGTACCTGGAAAATGAGTTTAGTATATGTAAATTCGATGAACATTATGCAATATTAAAGTAGAGGTTGTGTTGTCGAGAAATATATATGTGTGTATGTATTTATATATGTGTTGTCGAGTACCATGGTTTGTTTGCAAAACAAGCTCCAATGAAAAATAAAACGAATGGTGAAAGTATAATGATAATGATAAAGGACTAATGGGTAAAAAGAAAGTGTGGCATTGAGGTTTTCTTGTCTACTGATGATCTATTACAAAAAAATTCATATTATGGTGCTCAATCCTCATACCATTGGCATCTATCGAAGCAACTTAACATGGTTCGGTTGCTCTTTTGAATTTGGATTCTAACAGGGTTTATTGACTTGTACTATTTCTAAGAAATGGGAAAGATGGCCAAAACATGCCACTAAATTACTATAAGACTCTACTAAGACAAAGATGAGCGATAGTTCGAGTTTGTGGCTCTCTCAGGCTTCCCATATTGGTAACCAACGCATATAACCCACCTTTGTGTGTGATTGGTGACACGGACGACCCAGGATTTGTGAGAGGGTGTTGCACGATTTTTTTTTTATGACCAAGAGTACTAAAGTTGCCCGATAAAGAATTTATTAGGTAAAATTGAGTGTTGCACGAGCCTAAAAAAGACATATTTTATCAAAAATTTACATTTCGTGACCTAAAATTGGGTGTAGCCCGTGCCACACCCGGCTCCCATGTGGGTCCGTCCCTGATTGGTGAGATGAGGACACTATGGGTTTGGTAGCAGATATCATGCTTGGTTCTAATCTAGGGGAAACTATATGTTTACGAGTATCATTTTCAACGATCATATTCAATACATGTAAGGAAGACACACGAACCCGACAAGTAATTATCAGGAAAAGTATGATTCAATATGAAATGATTTGGGTCGGGTTTTGGTGTAACAGATTGACTCGAAATTGAACCATGCAGATTACTAAAGTTTAATAGAAGTAAAAGCACTCTAGGTGTATCTAAATTCTAATGTTCTCGCCAACATAAAAACTAACCACCATTGGATACTGTATTGCCTCTTAAGAGTCTCAGTGCAATCTCTCTTAACTCTATAGGACTTCTTTCATGGCTCACACTCAGCAGAAAAATCTTTAAATTACACGAATGAGCAAAACTACGTACACCTTCACTAGTTATACCGTCACAACCCTCCAAATACATATACTTCAGTGTCTTACAATTGCTAGCAATATGTGACAATGAAGTATCCGTTACGTTGATCAACCAAGACAAATACAACACATTAATATTTGGGATTTGTGATATAGTCAAAATCCCAGAATCAGTGATGTTAACCCCACAATTGGACAAGCTCAAATGAGTTAGATTTACCATTTGTTTCAAGTGACAAATACCATTATCACTTATCTTAACACATTCTTTTAGAAAGAGTGACATCAAACTATTCTTCAAATCCCCTTTTGCCATATACTCCAAACCCAAATCACTGATTAAACAACCTTCCAAATACAACCTTTGTAAGCTATTTGATTCTCCAATAGATTTTAGCGACTCGTCGGTGACTCTTGCACATCTACTCAAATTCAAAGTTCTTAAGTTTTTACATGATCTTACAAGGCAATCAACTCCAACGTTGCCAACATGTAACCTGCCATCTAAATCAACTTCATTCAAACGGCTACAAGCTTTCGCCACAGCACATAAACCATCATCATCAAAATCAAAGTCAAATTTTGTATAACGACAATCGAGCTTCAAATGCCGGAGATTGGGGCATGATCGAGCTAGAAGTTCCATGTAGGTGTTCTGTAGTGGTTTATTACATTCAAATGTGATCATATACGGGGATGCATGTAGAATATCCTTGAGCAAACGAGGAGACTGAATCTCTAACCATCGTAGGCGAATGCATGCAACTTTCAAGGATTGCTTGGAAAATTGATAGAATGAAATTTTGTCACTGTCATCGTGAATTTTTTCGAAAATAGATAGAAGCTCGTCATCTCCAAGTGGCTCCATCACCTCCTCGAGTTATTTGCTATCACGACAGCAATCTTTTTTTTGAACTTAATCAAGACAGCAATCTAGTGATCAAATAGTTGATAAATTAAACTCTCGAATAATAACTTACGGTTTTTCTTGATTGGTTTTCATGATCATATATAGTGGGTTACGTATCCTATATATATTGATATTAGAATTAGAGTGACATAGCTTGCATCCCAAGGTTTAGCAACTTTACAATGCTTACCCTTTCCTATATAAATTCATGTTTCCAAATATTACGTAGTAATTGTTGTTTCAAAAGTACTTATTGCCCCTTTTGGTTTTCTTCTTCTCCGTAACTTGTCAACAAATTGTCAAGACTTATAAGTCAATTTCATTATCCTCAATAGCAAGGTTGCAAAAATCGTGAATCGGTAGTCGGGCGGTCGACCCTCCTGTAGCTTGTAATCGGTCTAGGCGGGATTAATCGGTGATTAATCGGATTGGCATTTTCGACAAATTTTCTGTATTTCCGGCAAGTTTTAGGTATTTTTGGCAAATTTTAGGTATTACTGGCAAGATTTTTCTAAAAAAACATCTTGAAATAGATATAAACAACAAGTATAACCTATTAAATAATTTTACGACGAGTTTTGAGAATTTCCAGTAAGGTTTGAAGGTTTCGGACAAGCTTGACCGCCGTTGACCGTCATTAACCGTCGTTGACCACGGTTGACCGATTTACACAAATCGGCAAGGTTGGTGACCTTGTAGCACCTAATCGGCGATTAATCGGCCTTGTAGGCCTTGTTTTGCACACTAAGTCAATAGTATAATATATGTAGTATAAAAATAGATCATGTCCAATTTTATTTAATCCACTATGGTACTAATTTTCAGCAATTACAATCTATTCTTAGACAACTAGTTAATTGCTTTAAGATTTTAATTAACAAATGCAAGGTATGTTGGCTTGAGCCGTTTCACCATCTCACCGACCGCCAACTCAACATTTCACTTTTCACATGCACAAATCAAAATACTCTTTCACTACATTTCCCTTCGACATAGGAGTGGCGTCAGGGTGGTCTTACCTTGTTAATATTGAGTTGTTATTGATAATGTATAGTACTATTAATTAGCCTAATTAGAATCAGTTCATTGTTGACCGACAGATAAGACAATCTTTACTTCATTGTGTGATAAAGAAGTGATATCAAAGCAGTCAAACTGTTATAGGAAATGCTAGACTCACTTAAAAATTCCACAAAAAGAATCCACACCAGTAATTAGTGTAATAAAAAGGAAGATATCGAAAATATAGCAAAATAGACCAATCACTGCCTACACATCAGCGCGTGAATTTTTTTTGTGGAATTCTTATGTGGATCTAGTATTTCTCTGATTTTTTTTTTGGTAACCGTGATTTCTGACCTTTTTACCGAATAATCCACGGGATTTGAACCCACCGCCACACATACTTAAACCAGGTAAAGCTCTCCCTTTTCAGGAGATTGGCGTGGCCACTTAAAGTTGTTTGTACCTAGCAGGAATTGAACTTGAAACCTCACACATTTTAGGATGATAGTCACAAGCCCTTTTACCGTTAGGCCACCTTTAAGCGTTTACATTTCTCTAACTGTTATTGTTACTGTATAAACTTATAGCTGTAAAATTTGAAGGCATGAAAATTGCCTTTGTTTATATATAATTGTTGCATATTATTGGTGGCTGAGAAACAGAGCAAAAAAATCTGAGATCCACGTGGCAAAACAAGAACCTATCTCACCCAAACAAAATCAGAAACCAAATCCAATGAAGTAAATGAACCAATCATATGTTGCTGACTTGTGACATCCTAATCCATCAATCTTTGTAATTTCCATATATAACTTTGAGTACACAACCATCAATATACACCTTCAACAAACAACATTATCTTTACTTCACAACCCTCTTAACCAAATGGCAACTTCAGCAATCCAACAGTCAGCATTTGCTGCCCAGTCGGCTTTGAAGCCGCAAAATGAGCTCGTTAGGAAGATTGGTGGCTTCAATGGTGGACGCTACACAATGCGCAGAACTGTTAAAAGTGCACCACAGAGCATTTGGTATGACTCACATTTATGTTTTCAGTTTCCATATTTAGTAAAGAATTATGAGTGTGATTTATACTTCCTATGGTTTAGTTAGGTAACGGGTCAAAATAAGTAACTATTTTGTGGTAGTCTAGAGTAGTCGGGTTGGTTTGACCCGAAACACTTTTCGTCGAAAAAAGGAAGTTATAGGACAAAAAAATTCTGTATTTTTAAGCATAGAATGTTAATAGTGCACCACAAAACACTTTATCGCTAAAGATTTATAGGAACGACAACCATAGAGGTAGAGCAGGCTAAGTAAATAGTATAAAAATGTTGCCATTAAGTTGATACTAAACGCTTATTGTCCAAATTCTGTAAGATAATGAAATTAACAGGATTTAGGAGGTATTACGATGAAAATATATGGTTGGACCCCTATCATTCTAGCTATATATATATTTTTTCCACTCGGACGCCTTATAAATATAGATTTAACTTGACCCATATATAAGTAAATGGATCGAATTTGACGTCTCTAAGGAAAACTAACAGAGTTTATAACTTGTTTCATAGGTACGGACCAGACCGCCCCAAGTACTTGGGCCCATTCTCAGAGCAAACCCCATCATACTTGACTGGTGAATTCCCTGGTGACTACGGGTGGGACACTGCTGGACTATCAGCTGACCCCGAGACATTCGCCAAGAACCGTGAGCTTGAGGTGATCCACTCTAGATGGGCCATGCTCGGTGCACTTGGATGTGTGTTCCCCGAGGTTCTTTCCAAGAATGGAGTCAAATTCGGTGAAGCTGTTTGGTTCAAGGCAGGTTCTCAAATTTTCTCTGAAGGTGGGCTCGACTACCTTGGAAACCCCAACTTGATCCATGCCCAGAGCATTTTAGCCATCTGGGCATCACAAGTTGTGCTTATGGGCCTCATTGAAGGTTACCGTGTTGGTGGAGGCCCACTCGGTGAAGGGCTTGACAGCATTTACCCAGGAGGGTCTTTTGACCCACTTGGATTGGCTGATGACCCAGAAGCATTTGCTGAGTTGAAGGTAAAGGAGCTAAAGAATGGTCGATTGGCAATGTTTTCCATGTTTGGGTTCTTTGTTCAGGCCATCGTAACAGGAAAGGGTCCAATCGAGAACTTATTTGACCATCTTGCTGACCCAGCAGCTAACAATGCATGGGCTTATGCCACCAACTTTGTACCTGGAAAATGAGTTTAGTATATGTAAATTCGATGAACATTATGCAATATTAAAGTAGAGGTTGTGTTGTCGAGAAATATATATGTGTGTATGTATTTATATATGTGTTGTCGAGTACCATGGTTTGTTTGCAAAACAAGCTCCAATGAAAAATAAAACGAATGGTGAAAGTATAATGATAATGATAAAGGACTAATGGGTAAAAAGAAAGTGTGGCATTGAGGTTTTCTTGTCTACTGATGATCTATTACAAAATAATTCATATTATGGTGCTCAATCCTCATACCATTGGCATCTATCGAAGCAACTTAACATGGTTCGGTTGCTCTTTTGAATTTGGATTCTAACAGGGTTTATTGACTTGTACTATTTCTAAGAAATGGAAAAGATGGCCAAAACATGCCACTAAATTACTATAAGACTCTACTAAGACAAAGATGAGCGATAGTTCGAGTTTGTGGCTCTCTCAGGCTTCCCATATTGGTAACCAACGCATATAACCCACCTTTGTGTGTGATTGGTGAGATGAGGACACTATGGGTTTGGTAGCAGATATCATGCTTGGTTCTAATCTAGGGGAAACTATATGTTTACGAGTATCATTTTCAACGATCATATTCAATACATGTAAGGAAGACACACGATATCTGGAAAAGTATGATTCAATATGAAATGATTTGGGTCGGGTTTTGGTGTAACAGATTGACTCGAAATTGAACCATGCAGATTACTAAAGTTTAATAGAAGTAAAAGCATAAAACTCTAGGTGTATCTAAATTCTAATGTTCTCCCCAACATAAAAACTAACCACCATTGGATACTGTATTTCGGTATTTCCTCTTAGAGTCTCAGTGCAATCTCACTCTTAACTCTATAGGACTTCTTTCATGGCTCACATTCTCAGCAGAAAAATCTTCAAATTACACGAATGGAACATGATTTGAACGACACAAACCCCACATAAAGTTAAATTGGGTAATAATAACAGAAACTTGGCATGAAATTATTCAAATAGACCCTGATCTCTTGACCGGAACCAATCTCCTTTCGACCTGCTCATTTTCATTTTGCATCCTACATCTTTTATGCAAAATACGTCAGCGAAACAAGCTATAGGGGCTATTTGGGATCGCGTTATCAAAATAGAATATGTGGCTGCAAAACTGCGGTTGGTGTATAAGCCAATGCTGAAGATCACTATTATCAAATGGTTTGCTAAACACTGTTTTCAGATATAATCAGATAATTTACTCCAAAATACAATCTTAAATACCCTCTTATTTTTTATTTTTTCTTTATTTTGGTGGCTGAGAATCAACACAAGAAGAAATCTGGGAGCCACATGGCAAAAGTAGAACCCACATCACAACCCTCAGAATCAGTAACCATATCCAATAAACCAATCAGATAATGCTGACTTGTACACAATATCCTAATCTATCATACTTGTTTAGTTCAGTATATAACAGTCTAGTTCACCATCATCTACACTCACCCTCTTACAAACTACCATCTCTTCAAACATCCCCTTAAAGAAATGGCAACCTCTGCAATCCAACAGTCAGCATTCGTTGGCGAGTCAGCATTGAAGCCACAAAACGAGCTTGTTAGGAAGACCAGCAGCTTCAATGGTGGCCGATTCACCATGCGTCGCACTGTCAAAAGTGCTCCACAAAGCATTTGGTAAGAAACATACTCATTCAACGTTAAGAATAAACGGGTCGGTTTAATAATAATAATCTTTGTACGGGTCAAAACAATTCGAGTTGGGTTGGCCTGAAACACTTATTTGTCCAACTACATTATACTATACCGTAATAATCTTAATTTCTTAGATTTGAATTGATTTAAAAGTATTCTATGCATTAATAGTACAGTTTTGACCCAAATCGACTTGTTTTCTCACGAAAACTAACTAAAATTAAAAATTGTTATGATAGGTATGGACCTGACCGTCCTAAGTACTTGGGCCCATTTTCCGAGCAAACCCCATCATACTTGACTGGTGAATTCCCTGGTGACTACGGGTGGGACACTGCTGGACTATCAGCTGACCCCGAGACTTTCGCCAAGAACCGTGAACTTGAGGTGATCCACTCTAGGTGGGCCATGCTCGGTGCACTCGGGTGCGTGTTCCCCGAGCTTCTATCAAAGAACGGTGTCAAATTCGGTGAAGCTGTCTGGTTCAAGGCAGGTTCCCAAATTTTCTCAGAAGGTGGCCTTGACTACCTTGGGAACCCGAACTTGATCCATGCCCAGAGCATTTTAGCCATCTGGGCTTCTCAAGTAGTGCTTATGGGCCTCATTGAAGGGTACCGCGTTGGTGGGGGGCCACTTGGCGAAGGGCTTGACAGTATTTACCCAGGAGGGTCTTTTGACCCACTTGGATTGGCTGATGATCCAGAGGCATTTGCTGAGTTAAAGGTTAAGGAGCTAAAGAATGGCCGATTAGCCATGTTTTCCATGTTTGGGTTCTTTGTTCAGGCCATCGTAACAGGAAAGGGCCCAATCGAGAACTTATCTGACCATCTTAGTGACCCAGTAGCTAACAATGCATGGGCTTATGCTACAAACTTTGTACCTGGAAAATGAGTTGTATAAATGTAAATTCGAACTGTTACAAAATCTCAAATATTACAACTGGACGTGTATTGGTGATCCAAATTTAAGATTTTCATGACATGGTGCTTACGTATACTCATCTACATAGTCAGCAGATATACATATGTTGAAGTCTATTCTTATCAAGTTCTCATATCATCAAAATCCATCATAAACATTTAACCTGATCCAACTATTACTTTATATATGTTATCAAATTTTTGGAATCTGAGAGGGGTTCTTGAATGCTTTTTACTAACCTTAATTATAAAAGTAATGGGAAGAGGACCCAAAGATGCCACTTAACGACTCTACCGAGACAAAGATAAGCTATTAAGAATGCAGAGTAGGTAGGATGGACGCTTACTGAAATCTAGATGGACTATACATGGATGGTAGTTGGAATGGCAGCTATCCTAGGATTTCATTATCAAGGATCCAACACATAAAACCGCCTTTGTTGGTAATTAGTGAGACGAGGAAAGCTGATGAAGGAGAATGTTTATATATTATCGTTGGAGGCTCTAAGAAAGTTGATGATGGAGACGATTTAAGACTTATCTTTATTAAATGCGAGGAAACTATATGACAAGTCCCATTAGACTCGGTAACAAGCTAAAGGGGTGAAAACCTCACAATTCTTGAAAAGACATGAAAACAAGATACAAATCTAATAAAAATTTAATTGATATCAGCCAACAAGAAATTAAATTGGGCCAAATCAGCGTGAAATGATTCATGTCGAGTTTGGGCCAAACAGGTTGACACGAGATTGCACCATATAGATTACCAGATCTAGAAGAAGTAAAAGTGTAAAATCTTACTGTATCTAAATTTTAATCTTCTCATACCACATCACAAACCAGCTACCATTGGACCTTAGATTTCCTCTTAGATTCTCAGCGATAATGATCTAACTCTAACCCTATAGAATTTTTTCACATGGCCTCACAGTGTGAGTGACAATTTTTAACATGACACAAACTTATCACATATTAAACAAAATGTTAAGTTGGGTCAACATAATAAATGACATATAATTATCAAATTGACCTGGATGTCTCAACCCTATGCGTATCTAAATTGACATAATACTTGTTACGTAACTATTTATCCATTACTCATGAGTATCTTTAGGTAAAATGAAAAACTGTAATATAGCTAAAATAAAAAGGTAGTTAATAATAAATGAATCAAACAGTTCAAAGTCCCTCAGTTTATATTCGAGTATATACCGCTGTTAATTTGGTTTTAAAAT
Source organism: Artemisia annua (assembly GCA_014162995.1). NCBI lineage: Eukaryota > Viridiplantae > Streptophyta > Magnoliopsida > Asterales > Asteraceae > Artemisia > Artemisia annua. The sequence goes on along the minus strand of LBNU01022113.1, from coordinate 69,446 downwards.
GATGTTGAGTCAGCCAGACCAAACCACACTGCTTTTCTTGTTTTAAAAATTTAAGTGGATGATTATCTCAGTTATGATTTGTTACAAACTCCTTTTCGACCAGCTCATTTGCTAGATATATGGACTTTACGCAAAATATGTCAGCTAAAACAGATTAAAGTTCTTATTATTGATACTTTTTTATCTGTTTAATTCTTACAATTATTAAAGGAGTTTTATTTTATTAATTTACCTTATTCTGGTGGCTGAGAATCAACACAAGAAGAAATCTGGGAGCCACATGGCAAAGGTAGAACCCACATCACAGCCCTCAGAATCAATAACATATCCAATAAACCAATCAGATAATGCTGACCTGTACACGATATCCCAATCCATCATAAATGTTTAGTTCAGTATATAACAGTCCATTCTCCCACCATCAATACTCACCCTCTTACATATCAACAACTCTACAGCATTCCTTCAATCCCCTTAGAAATGGCAACCTCTGCAATGCAACAGTCAGCCTTTGTAGGTGAGTCGGCATTGAAGCCGCAGAATGAGCTTGTTAAGAAGACCGGCAGCTTCAATGGCGGCCGCTTCACCATGCGCCGCACTGTCAAAAGTGCACCACAAAGCATTTGGTAAGAAACTTACATATTCAAGATTAATAACCAAATAACAGAAGTACTCTTTGTACGGGGCAAAACAGGTCTACATGGCATGACCAGAAACACTTTATTGTCCAATTACTTTACAATAATAATCATAATTTCTTAAGTTTGAATTGATAATAAGAGAATTTTATGCATTAGAACTACACTGTTTTGACCCAAATCGACCTGTTTTCTCACGAAAACCAACTAAATTTTTGTTTTGACAGGTACGGACCTGACCGCCCCAAGTACTTGGGCCCATTCTCCGAGCAAACCCCATCATACTTGACTGGTGAATTCCCTGGTGACTATGGGTGGGACACTGCCGGACTATCAGCAGACCCCGAGACATTCGCCAAGAATCGTGAGCTTGAAGTGATCCACTCACGGTGGGCCATGCTCGGTGCACTTGGGTGTGTTTTCCCCGAGCTTCTTTCAAAGAATGGTGTCAAATTTGGTGAAGCTGTCTGGTTCAAGGCAGGATCCCAAATTTTCTCAGAAGGCGGGCTTGACTACCTCGGGAACCCCAACTTGATCCATGCCCAAAGCATTTTAGCCATTTGGGCTTCACAAGTAGTCCTTATGGGACTCATTGAAGGCTACCGTGTTGGTGGGGGTCCACTTGGTGAAGGGCTTGACAGCATTTATCCAGGAGGGTCTTTTGACCCACTTGGTTTGGCTGATGATCCAGAGGCATTTGCTGAACTGAAGGTTAAGGAGCTTAAAAACGGTCGATTGGCGATGTTTTCCATGTTCGGGTTCTTTGTTCAGGCCATCGTAACAGGAAAGGGCCCGATCGAGAACTTGTTTGACCATCTCAGTGATCCAGTAGCTAACAATGCTTGGGCTTATGCTACCAACTTTGTACCTGGAAAATAAGCTAAATATATGTAAATTCGATGATTGTTATGCAATTTTACAAGGCAGAGGTGGTGTTGTCAAAAAAAATGTACGTATGTTTGTATGTATGCGTGTAAGCTTTATATGTAGAGATCTTCCACATGAACAATGGTTTTTTGCTAAAAAGTAAGATGTTACAAACAAACAGAAACGAAAGGTATAATTCAATTCTAAAGACTAAAGATGAGATTATGAAGGTTAAATATTAAAAAGGTTAAATGAGTGCCATGTGTGGGTTTCAAATCTATTTGTGATCAGTGACTGACGGACATTATGTTTTTCTTAAGGTCCTAATACATATATGAATACACATATTCAATATGTATATACATATACTGAAAAATTCTGTGGCGAAATCTCACACTATCAAGATCCATCGGAGAAAAACAGGGAAAAAGTTATTCATCTTTCATGTTTTTGGAATCTGACAGTGTGCACTGACCCTTTTACTAACTTCTTCTATGTAATCGGGAAGAGGACCTAAAAAAGTCACTGTAAAAGTCTGCTGAGATAAAGATAGGTTGTAAAGAAACGTGAAGAAGGTAGGATAGGCTCTTGGTCTCAGCTAGTATAGATCATACATGGACAAGAATTGGCATCTACCGCTCTCCTAGGCTTCGCTTATTAGGATCCATCACAGAGAACCCAACTTTGTCGGTGATGGTGAGACAAAGAAAGCCATGAACCTAACACGAATCAAGTGAAACATACCCGGAGAAATTAAATTGGGTAAAAAATGTTTCTAACATAATATTATTTGAGTCGTTTGTGTCAAACAGGCTGACTGAAAATTGAACAATATGATTACAAATTTTTTAAGAAAGTAAATGTGTAAGAAAACTAGGTGTATCTATATTCTAATCTTCTCGCCGACACAACTAAAAAAGCCAACCAACATCGGATATTGGATTTCCTTGTTTCAACACTAACAATCTCACTCTAAACTTATCTGACATATACATGACACAAACCTAACACGCTTAAACAACACAAATCCCGCAAAAAGTTAGACTTGTAAAACACGAGACAATGAAAAGTTTACAAAAAATCATTAAATCAACCCACTATGTCTCTATCTGAACCAACCTTGCCTGGCCTAGTTGATATTTACTTAACAACACATACCCTAGCCACCCAGCTGCAGTAATTAGTAATAACGTTGTAACAGGCTATTCACCCATAATAACTAGTTATACAAATAGAACAATAATTTATGTAAAAAAAAATCTATTAGTTTTAAAAGTCCCTCAAAATATATCCTGAACACTTGCAGCTTACTAGATTGGAAACATTTTTATTTTGTGTTATTAATTCCTTACCCTAATCAGTTCTAGTAAGTTTCTAACTTCTAACAAATCACTTTGTTTTTATATTAATTATTTAATTCATAATTTCTAGTGGCTCAGAATCAACACACCAAAAAATCTGAGAGCCACTTGGCAGAAGAAGGACCTCCATTTAACCCCTCAAAATCAGAAACCAAATCCATTTAACCAATCAGATAATGCTGACCTGTACACATCCTAATCTATGATCCATCAAACTTGTCTTAGTATATAAGATTCCAGTTCACCATCATCTACACTCACCCTCTTACAAACTACCATCTCTTCAACAGTTCCTTTACTCCCCTTTACAAAAATGGCAACCTCTGCAATCCAACAGTCAGCATTCGTCGGTGAGTCAGCAGTGAAGCCACAAAACGAGCTTGTCAGGAAGATTGGTAGCTTCAATGGCGGCCGCTTCACCATGCGCCGCACAGTCAAAAGTGCACCACAAAGCATTTGGTAAGAAAACTTTCCAAAATTCTAACCAGCAAAAATAGAGGTTGGAAAATGGGAGGTTGGTTATCCGATTAAAACGACTACTTTTCAAAGCATGCCAAAATTCATATTTATTCATAAGTTAATTCAGTTTGACTCGTACCCTTTTTATCTATCTACCATCTTACCTTTTAAAGATAAAGCATAACCCAAATCAACCCTTCATATGTAAACTGATTACTACTGGGCATATGTAATATTTATGGACGAGTAACTAAAACTGTAATTGGTTTGACAGGTATGGACCTGACCGCCCCAAGTACTTGGGCCCATTCTCTGAGCAGACTCCATCATACTTGACCGGAGAATTCCCTGGTGACTACGGGTGGGACACTGCTGGACTATCAGCAGACCCTGAGACATTCGCCAAGAACCGTGAGCTTGAGGTGATCCACTCGCGGTNATTAGTTATACAAATAGAACAATAATTTATGTAAAAAAAATCGATTAGTTTTAGAAGTCCCTCAAAATATATCCTGAACACTTGCAGCTTACTAGATTGGATACATTTTTGTTTTGTGTTATTAACTCCTTACCCTAATCAGTTCTAAGTTTCTAACTTCTAACAAATCACTTTGTTTTTATATTAATTATTTAATTCATAATTTCTAGTGGCTCAGAATCAACACACCAAAAAATCTGAGAGCCACTTGGCAGAAGAAGGACCTCTATTTAACCCCTCAAAATCAGAAACCAAATCCATTTAACCAATCAGATAATGCTGACCTGTACACATCCTAATCTACGATCCATCAAACTTGTCTATCTATATAAGAGTCCAGTTCACCATCATCTACACTCACCCTCTTACAAACTACCATCTCTTCAACAGTTCCTTTACTCCCCTTTACAAAAATGGCAACCTCTGCAATCCAACAGTCAGCATTCGTCGGTGAGTCAGCAGTGAAGCCGCAAAACGAGCTCGTCAGGAAGATCGGTAGCTTCAATGGCGGCCGCTTCACCATGCGTCGCACAGTCAAAAGCGCACCACAAAGCATTTGGTAAGAAAGCTTTCCAAAATTCTAACCAACAAGATAGAGGTCGGAAAATGGGGGGTTGGATATCTGGTTAACAACGACTACTTTTCAAAGCATGCCAAAATTCATATTTATTAATAAGTTAATTCAGTTTGACTCGTACCCTTTTTATATATTTACCATCTTACCTTTTAAAGATAAAGCATAACTCAAATTGGTTTGACAGGTACGGACCTGACCGCCCCAAGTACTTGGGCCCATTCTCTGAGCAGACCCCATCATACTTGACCGGTGAATTCCCTGGTGACTACGGGTGGGACACTGCTGGACTATCAGCAGACCCTGAGACATTCGCCAAGAACCGTGAGCTTGAGGTGATCCACTCACGATGGGCCATGCTCGGTGCACTTGGGTGCGTTTTCCCCGAACTCCTTTCAAAGAACGGCGTCAAATTCGGTGAAGCCGTCTGGTTCAAGGCAGGTTCCCAAATTTTCTCGGAAGGTGGACTCGACTACCTCGGCAACCCCAACTTGATCCATGCTCAGAGCATTTTAGCCATCTGGGCATCACAGGTTGTGCTCATGGGGTTAATTGAAGGGTACAGGGTTGGTGGTGGCCCACTTGGTGAAGGACTTGACAGTATTTACCCAGGAGGGTCTTTTGACCCACTTGGATTGGCTGATGATCCAGAAGCATTTGCTGAGTTGAAGGTTAAGGAGCTTAAGAATGGACGGTTAGCTATGTTTTCCATGTTTGGATTCTTCGTTCAGGCCATTGTAACCGGAAAGGGCCCAATTGAGAACTTATCTGACCATCTTGCTGACCCAGTAGCTAACAATGCATGGGCATACGCTACCAACTTTGTGCCCGGAAAATGAGTTAAATAGATGTAAATTAATGATCGTTATGCAATATTACAAGCAAAAGCTTTTTCTATCTTATAGTTCTTGTGTGGTTGAACTTTTAACCATTGTGACTTTATATTGCAAGCTAATAATCATTTTACAAAAACACTAAAAGCAACAGTATTATCTGCAAGAATGATTATGAGTGGCCAGTTACTATGTAAATGGCCCGAAACTGCCACCTATAGCCTACTACTTTGGACTCAGGGTGTTACATGATGCAGACTTCAGAAATATAAGAATTTAAGTTCTGGTCATTACCATCAAATAGCCGATAGCATATTGCAAAAATAAGAACTGGAACTGCAACAGCACTTCAAATGAGTGATCTATCTTGTAGCTGAACTGAAAATTACTCTCCTTGCGCCAACATCTATATATTCTTTAAGGAGTGAGGTCATAATACTTTCATTACATCACCAATAATCCATGCAAGAACATGATCCATTTTTGAAATGGTGAAAACGGCTATTGTCCCTGACAATGATTTCCCGATTGTAAACCTTGGAAAGAAGTTTTGTAACCGAGTGACAATCATTGCATACACGAAGATTCTTCACTATCCGAATTGGGATCCCTGGCTTCATATTAATTAACCCAAAGGCAATAGCTAACCTCTCGCTGTGGCTTTCCAATTCAGCTTCCTTCGCATCATCCCCATCGATATGCAGCAGAACTTGGCTTTTATCAGGTACATGCCCAGCAGATTTAAGTCGTTCCCTGATCTCACTTAACTTATGGTAAATCTCGTTAGTTTGAGGATGTGATTTATCACCCACAATGAACTCATGAACCTCATCTCTATACTCTATAAGACTACACCCCGGATCTTTTCTCACTCCTGTTTTCTTCATAGTTTCCCTAACATGTGACACTTTATCCCAATTCCCGGTTGCAGCATACATATTAGACAAAAGTACGTAACTTTCGATATATTTTGGATCAATTTCCCGTACATGGTTTGCAGCATATTCCCCAATCTCCACATTTTTATAGATTCTTGAAGCACTAAGCAAACTCATCCAAATAATTTTGTTTGCTTTCATTGGCATATTTTCTATCACATTCTTTGCCTCTTCAAGGCGACCCGCCCGGCAGAGAATGTCAACAAGACAGCCATAATGCTCGATTGAGGGTTCTATTTTATAATCATTTACCATCATATCAAAATACCTTCGCCCATCATCAACCAAACCAGCGTGGTTACAAGCATTTAACACACCAATGAAGGTTATAGCATTAGGGATGATGTTAAGTGTAAGCATCTTAGAAAATAGTTCTAGAGCATGTTTAGCTTGTCCATGAGTTCCTAATCCTACAATTATAGCAGTCCAATGGCCTATCTTTGTATTCCGTATAGTTTCAAAAACCTTCAAAGCACTCTCAATGCTCGAACACTTGCTATACATTTCGATTAGTGAAGTACCGAGCACATTATCTAACTTATGCCCATTTTTAATCAGATATGAATGAACCCATGTTCCTTTACTAAGCAAAGCTAACGAGGAAATAGCAGATAGTGTACTAACCAAAGTACTATGAGTAGGTACATACCCTAAATTAAGCAATTCCACGAACAACTTGACAGCTTCGGAACCCCTACCATTACTTTCATACCCGCCTATCATCGTATTCCAAGTGATTATACTTTTATCTTCCATTTGATCAAACAAACCCCGTGCAGAAACTAAATCACCCGCTTTCATATACCCATTAATCATGACATTCCACGACAACACATTCCTAATCGGCATCTCATCAAAAACCCTCCTCGCCTCATCAACTCTCCCACATTTCGCCAACCCATCAACCATAACCGTCAACGACACCACATCCTTCACCCCCATCTCCTCAAACAACTCCTTCGCAACATCCACCTCCCCACATTTCACATACCCATCCAACAACGCGTTCCACGTCACCACATCCCTCTCCTTCTCCCCCATCCCATCAAAAACCCTCCTCGCACTCCCCATGTCCCCAAATTTCGCATACATACTAACCAAACTACTCAACACAAACAAATCCAAACCAAACCCAAATTTCAAAACCAACCCATGTACCATCCCACCTTCCTTAACACCCTTTATTCGCCCACACGCCTTTACCACTAAACGCAGCCCAAACCCGTCCGGAACCAACCCGGAACTGGACATAAACTTATGAAACATAACTAAACACTCTTGGGACATTTCATTTTCGACGTAGGACTTAAACATTGTGTTCCAAGTATGTAAATTTGGTTGAGACATTTCGTCGAACACTTTACGGGCATGATCAACATTATGGGATTTTGAGGCTATAGGAGTGTTTAAAAATGAGGTTTTGAGTGATACTGCATGGAAATGAGATGGGTCAAGTGGGTTTTTGTGGGTTTTTAGTGGGGAAGTGGAATTGGGTGTGTTTGGGTTAAGGGATGAAAATGGTGGTCTCATGATTTGAAACATTTTATAAAGTGTTTTATACTTTTATGTGTGTGATGACTTGATGTTCTTGTTATTGATAGTTTGAACTATGCTTTTGATAGGTTGGATACTTGCTATATCAGACTTTCTTTCTTTATTTGTGTTAATAGTTGTTTTTAAAATCTGCGTTTTATCCGTTTATACATTAAAATGTGCAAATAAATAAATATTGTGTGCAAATTGCTATCTTCAGAAATATGATTAGGAAAGGATGTGAGTGTATTAATTGGACAAACGAAAAACATTATGCTTAAACGAATGAATGGTTTTGTTCATGTTGTTTTGCTAAGAAAATGAGATTGTTCCTTTGATTATGAACAAAATAAATGAACTTATGAAAACAAACATAAAATGTTTAAAATATACATAACATTTGTTATGTGTAATTTGTTTACATATAGTATATGATAAGAAGATACTATGCTCAAACAAAAAGTACATAAACAAATGCATGATTAGACGTTCGCAAAAGTGATAAACGAAAGTTTGTTTCATGTTCGCCCTTTTAACAAAACGATCATATAATCTTATTCATTGCCGTTCGTTTAATAAATAAATAGACACAAACAAACATTACCGAATAATTATCTTTATACTACAATTCTCAATGGACCAGACTCCCATGCTTTTTTTTAATCAAACGTTCGCTGATAATGATACAATGGTTTTGTTTGTTGGGCTGATTGCTGGATTACTGTCATCACGTTTCTCAAACTTAGCCCGAAGTTGAGTACATTCCTCCTCGATACGAACCCAAAACCCCCGAGCCTCCATAATTTCGTTGCTCAACAAAAACTTCAAACACGTAACCAAATCGTTCGAACCACGTGGTTCCTTTACTTCCTCGATGTTAGAATTGGCAGACATAAGTAAAAAAATTGAAACGAGCAAAATTAGGGATCCGACTTATAATATAGTCACTTGGAACACAATGTTTAAGTCCCAAACATTTGTAACCAAAAGCAATTGGCAAAAGAATATTTTTGGTATAGAAAGTCTCAAATCCAGGATACACGCGAAAAAAAAAAAAAAAACGTAACAGTTGCTAAATTTACATGTTAGCAAAAACCTGAAAGTTAGTCAACCTATACGTCCTACATAAAACGGCAAGTCATGTTACGAAACCGGAAAGTACCCCGCCGCAACGTGGCGGGTCGTTTATAAACAATTTAGCACAAATTTTTACAATATTTGATACTGATTCCCAAAAAAAAAAAAAAAAAAAAAAAAAAAAAAAAAAAAAANAAATCTAAACCCTAGAGGGTTTTACCAGCCGTACAATCAAACATGGCCATGAACCAACCACGTTCACCCCCAAAAACACCATCATAAACTGCCCCCCAATTCATTCAGCACACCAATTAATGAATCCCTCATCACGAAATGGTAAAACCCTTTAAACCCAGATCATTTTTCATCCCATTTCGCCTGTTTTCATCTTTTTCGCCTACCCGTTATCCCAATTTAGTCGAAAATGTGTCGAAAATGTTATCCGACACTCGTTGGTTCGAAAACAAGGAACTTAAGCATGTTAGTCATAAGCTTACCAATGATCATGTAGTTAGGCTAGTTGGGTTGGAGCGTAATGATGTAAATGTCCTTGTTTCGTTTTTTTATTGGTTGAATAAGAATTATAGGTATAGGCATGATTTGAGTTGTTATAAAGCGTTGTTAGAGCGGTTAGTCACGCTCTGTTCTCAAGTCAAATTTTTAAAGAATGGAAGGGGATGGGATGGGAAGGGGAAAGTAGGGAATGACATTGTGAAGAAAGTGGTTATTTTTATTTGTGTTCTTGAGTTTTTATTTTAAGTTGGAAGGAAAGGAAAGGAAGATACCCAAATTACAAATATACCCTCAAAACATAAGTTACTCTTCACATGAAATATACCCTCTACTTACAGAATTCTAACAAGCTGACTTGCAATGTGAAAACTGATTAAGATTTAATGCAATTTGATGTACATAGACAAGTAGATATAGATAAATACTTACAGAATTCTAACAAGCTGACTTGCACACATTTGCCACATTGATATGTATTTGATGAGTTACAAACATCACATATACTATACTACTATAGACTTTTTTGATCAGCAAATACTTCTGATATTTTTCTCATATCATATACTAAAGAACTAGCACCTTAACTTAACATAAACATATACTTATTTATATACAAGATACAACTAAGTAAAGATACTGCAGAAACATCTTGACTAAATTATACATCAACTAAATATAAAAAATGATTGACATCTACATCAACTAAATATAAACTTTGAAAAATGAAATTTTTTATGGTGATGGTCTATCTAGAAACAAGACCCATATCATTACCATGTTCAGTAACTAAGACTCTAAGACCCATAGCATTAACAGGGTAACCATGCCCAACTGCATTAGAGCAAAAAGAAAGAAAAAAAACAGAAGTTGTAATAGATTATTACCACTATTGATTCGAAGTTGCCGAATAAGCTCCATATGCAAGCTAATCTAAAGACCCCCTCAATAGTCGGTTCACATGTTAGCGCTTTTACTCTTAATGTCTTAACTCTTAATCTGATATTTTGGTTCTTTGGCCTCACAAAAAAAGTTAGAACTATGTCGATTAACAACTGTATAATACAATTAAATTGGTCAAGTAATATTGTACATGGGTTGTTTACAAAACAACTCGATTAACACGAGTAGCATTTTACATGTGATGTTTACAGCATTCACAAGCTCACACCCGAACAACCAAATGTCACCCTACTTAACCAAATATCACCCTACAAATCAATTGCAAGATTTTGATGCTATAAACAACTAAGACAAGTTAAAATCCTACAAACTCGTCATGCATACTAATTAAACAACCAACTTCAAACTGACTGTAGTAAATGATGGTATAGTAAGCTACCAATTACTAATGTTATAAAGTATAAACAAATATATAATTGTATATATAAACTACTACTACTGGAAATACTATCAATTAGGGTACATATATAGTATACATACATATATTCTTATATATAAGTGTGTCTTATACATCTGCTAAAGCAAGATAGAGGCTAAAAAGCTTAGTTGGCAAATTTGATTGACTTACAAGTTGCAATATAAAAAAATACAAATCCCATGAATGAATTTGAATCCTATCTGCATATGCATTTTATTGGATAATTACATATGCATTTTATTGGATAATTACCCATGTGTATGGTTTGTTGATCCAAAACATACAAGCTTCCACATGTAACATATATCGTGTTTGGGTATTGTTTATTGTAAAGCATAAACAGGGGAAAACAACAATAATCACCACGATCACTATATATACTACACCATAACACAAATAATTCATGAAGATAATAACTGTAAATAGGTAGACTTACAATTGATCAGCTGTGATTTTCTGTGATAAGATCGAATATGAGAAAAAACTGCTTTGTTTGTGCTGCTGTAACTAGGTCGAATATGGACGTGCATGAACAAATGAGGGTATAATAGGCATTTAACATAAGCCCATGTTCGAGAAACCGTTCCCTCCTGATCATCCAAATATGGGCGGATTGCAAATACACACAAAAGCCCATCCCTTCCCTCCCTCCCACCTCCCGTCCCCTACCTTTCCATCTTAAAAAAACTCAAGAACGCCCCTTTTTTTGATTTCCCTTCCCATCCCTTCCATTACTTTAAAAAAAACTTGAGTAACAGAGCGTTAGGGATCGGGGTGAGGCGTTTGGGGTGAATTGAGAATGTTATGGTATTTGATGTGAAGGAGTGTGGGAGTGAAAGCGAGTTATGGGCGTTGTCGGGTTTTCTATGGGGAGATTGAGAGGGAGAGGGTTGGGTATGGTTTGTATAGCGGGAATGCGTTGTGTTAGGATGGAAATGGGTATGGTTGATCCGAGAGGAGGTTTTTAGGGAGATGGTGGAGAGTGGTGTGAGGCCGAGCTTGTTGACGTTTAATGTTTTGATTAATATGTTGTGTAAGAAAGGGAAGGTGGAGGAAGCGGAGGTTTTTTTGGGTCGGATGGGTGAGTATGAGTTGTGTCCGGATGTGTTTACGTTTAGTAGTATGATACTTGGGCATTGTAGGAATAGGGATTTGAAAAGTGCGTTTAGGGTGTTTGATGATATGGTTAAGGAAGGGTGTGAGCCGAATGCTGCGACGTATACTAATTTGATAAACGGTTAACGTGTTGCATTCTATTCGATACTCTTTTTAGGGTTTCGTTTTTAGTGTGCAGTAAGGGTTCGGTGATTGTGAAACGTGTATTACGGTTTTCTATATTATTATTTGATTATTGATGGTGATGTACATGAGGCTGCTGCGTCTATTGTTGAAGGGATCCTTTTTTTTAGGGTTTCAATTTTACTGACTGATTATGTATATCTGTATGTGATGGGACCTCATCTGCTTGTTCTATATTTGATTCAATACTATGAACGTGGGTTATGAGAGAGATGCTTAGTCAAGTTTTGGGATTCGTATGATCCTATGTACTTCTGGAGGTTCCTATTGCGATAGGATGTGTGTTTGTGATCTTGATCCTACTCGTTCTATTGTTTTATCATTCTTGTTGGATTGGGGTTTCGATGTACTGTTTGTATGGTGCATGATGCCCGTTTGTTGTGCTGATTGTTTATTATGCTGCTTATGGAAGGGGTGATCATGTTGTGTAAGTTGCAGATTTGCTGCATGGGTTTTATCATTCAAGTATTTGTGTGATCAGATAAGGGGTGGTGTCATTGTGACTTGATTCTTCGTTGTCTTCATGTGCTTCACTCGGATTGTGTTGAAGATTTGCTCAAGATCAAGAAGTCATATGCTGGAAGTAGGGTCGCTTATACTCTTGTTTTCAAATCTGATTCGCTAGGTATTGCACTCTTATTAAGTTATTAGATTATGCTTTGTGCATAATACTAATAGAAGTATCAAATGGATTTGATTGGGCAAGTTGGAGGATTCTTCATGGAAGTAGATGAACTTCTATAGTGATTTAGAAGGCTCAAGTATTTTCTTGAGTAGTATTTTAATGTTAGTTACTTTTGTCATTATTGGTAGGTTCATTTTGTAAGTTATAAGAATGTTTTGTCATTCTTATATGAGAGTCTGTAAGTGTCCTAAGGGACTGAGATGAGGGATGTCACCCTCATCCGTTGTACTTCAATGTTTTTCTGGTTAATGTATTTTACCGGGGTACAGGATTATTTCCCTTTACCAAAAAAATATAAAATTAGTTTATTCTTTTTTTATTTAATGAAAATGTGCAACTACTTCAAGACTTAAAATCGAACACATCTGATTCATTTAATTCAAAAAGGAAAAATCCGAACAAACCTTTAGGCGTGTTTGTTTTAGTTTATTCGAGGCCTTATAAACTCATATGATTTCGGCTTATAAGTTAATTCTCAAAATAAGAAAGAAAAAAAAATAAAGTTAAATTAAAAAAAAGTTAAGAATAAATTCATAGGAAGTAAAATGAAAAGAGTACTACGTAAAAGATATCTAAAATGTTAGGTCTTTTACTTGTTCTTTTGATTTTCATAAGCGAACAAATAAGGGCCTGTTTGGTTTGTTGTTAGGAATGACAATGGGTATCAGATTTGGTATAGGATAGAATGACAATGGGTATGAAAAAGTGTATCATTACGATTGTTTATGTTTGGATGACAAAATATAGTATAGATATATAAGTTTTATAGTGGAAAAGAGATGAGCCCACGAGAATGGATTTCATAGACACCAATTTCATAGACACCAAATTAGTGTGTAATGAATCTATTACTATGATATATTCATTTCATTCTCGGGCTGACTAAAGAAACACGTGAAATCCGTACACCCATTCAGATCGGGTGATACCAAACGCGCCCTAAGTTTAAAGAAACACTTCTCAGTTATCACCGTTAGAACTTATAACCAAAAACAGCATCACCATCTACCCTAACACTAATTATTTCAAATCTAAACCCTAGGGTAGGTTTTACCAGCCGTAAAAAAGGGACCACAATCATGGCCTTGAATCAACCACGTTTACCCCAAAAGACACCATCATAAACCGGTGCCCCAATTCATTCTGCACTGATTAATGAATCCCTCATCACGAAATGGTAAAACCCTTTAAACCCAGATCAATTTTCATCCCATTTCGCCTGTTTTCATCTTTATCGAATGTTTCGCCTACCCGTTATCCCAATTTAGTCGAAAATGTGTCGAAAATGTTATCCGACACTCGTTGGTTCGAAAACAAGGAACTTAAGCATGTTAGTCATAAGCTTACCAATGATCATGTAGTTAGGATAGTTGGGTTGGAGCGTAATGATGTTAATGTCGTTGTTTCGTTTTTTTATTGGTTGAATAAGAATTCTAGGTATAGGCATGATTTGAGCAGTTTTCGACATAGGACTTAAACATTGTGTTCCAAGTATGTAAATTTGGTTGAGACATTTCGTCGAACACTTTACGTGCATGATCAAGATTATGGGATTTTGAGGCTATGGAGTTGTTTGAAAATGAGGTTCTGAGTGATACTGCATGGAAATGAGATGGGTCAAGTGGGTTTTTGTGGGTTTTTAATGGGGAAGTGGAATTGGGTGTGTTTGGGTTAAGGGATGAAAATGGTGGTCTCATGATTTGAAACATTTTGTAAAGTGTTTTATGTGTTGATGATGTTCTTGTTATTGATAGTTTGAACTATGCTTATAGGTTGGGTACTTGTTTATTGGTACGGTTGTGTTAACTAGTTGGTTTAAAATTATGCGTTTTATCTGTTTATACATTAAAATGTGCAAATAAATAAATAATGTGTGCAAATTGGTATCTTCTGAAAAATGATTAGGAAAGGATGTGAGTGTATTAATCGGACAAACGAAAAACATGATGCTTAAACGAATGAATGGCTTGTTCGTGTTTGATTATGACTATAACTGAACGAAATAAATGAACTTATGAAAATGAACATAAAAATATTTAAAATGCATTTTATGTGTACGTATATATGATAAGAAGATACAATGTTCAAACAAAAAGTACATTCACAAATGCATAATTGGACGTGCGCAAATGTGATTAACGAAACTTTGTTACATGTTCCCTTTTTTAACTAAACGAACATATAATCTTATTCATTGTCGTTCATTTAATAAATAAATAGACACAGACAAAAATTACAGATTAATTTATAAACTATTTAGCACAAATTTTTACAATATTTGATATTGATTTCTTAAAAAGTTAGAAAACAAACCGTATAAAAGTTTATTTTTTTGTTGTAGTAACTTGGTAGTATAATACTTATGATTGAAATTTTAAAATTATTATCTAGTAAATAGATAATGAAAGAGATTCACTTTTATCTAAGGCTGAGCAATCCTGACCGACACCCGACAACCGTCCCGATCAGTCCCGGCCGTCTCAAAACCGAACCGAGCATGCTCGGTTCAGGACTCGGTTTGCATTTTCCCGCAAATCGGTTTCGGGATTTGTCAGTATCGGGCTGGTTCGGGATGGAAACCCAAAAACAACAAATAAAACCGAGAAATCCGAAAAAAAAATAAAAAATAAAAAATAAAAAAAATAAAAAAATGATACTACTCCGTAACACACATGATTAAACAAATAAGGTTAAGGAAACACTTTAACGAGAGCAAACAAATAACCGCTAGAACTTAACCAGATATACAAACACTACCCTAACACTAATAAATTCAAATCTAAACCCTAGAGGGTTTTACCAGCCGTAAAAAAAGGACCACAATCATGGCCTTTAATCAACCACGTTCACCCCCAAAAACACCATCATAAACTGGTGCCCCAATTCATTCAGCACACCAATTCATGAATCCCTCATCACGAAATGGTAAAACCCTTTAAACCCAGATCAATTTTCATCCCATTTCGCCTGTTTTCATCTTTATCGAATGTTTCGCCTACCCGTTATCCCAATTTAGTCGAAAATGTGTCGAAAATGTTATCCGACACTCGTTGGTTCGAAAACAAGGAACTTAAGCATGTTAGTCATAAGCTTACCAATGATCATGTAGTTAGGATAGTTGGGTTGGAGCATAATGATGTAAATGTCGTTGTTTCGTTTTTTTATTGGTTGAATAAGAATTCTAGGTATAGGCATGACTTGAGTTGTTATAAAGCGTTGTTAGAGCGGTTAGTTAGGGATCGGGGTGGGCGGTTTGGGGTGATTGAGAATGTTAAGGTTTTGATGGTGAAGGAGTGTGGGAGTGAAGAGGAGGTTATGGGTGTGGTCGGGTTTTTTAGGGAGATGAGAGGGAGAGGGGTTGGGTATGGTTTGTATAGCGGGAATGCTTTGTTGGTTAGGATGGGGAAATGGGGTATGGTTGATGCGGCGAGGGAGGTTTTTAGGGAGATGGTGGAGAGTGGTGTGAGGCCGAGCTTGTTGACGTTTAATGTTTTGATTAATATGTTGTGTAAGAAAGGGAAGGTGGAGGAAGCGGAGGTTTTTTTGGGTCGGATGGGTGAGTATGAGTTGTGTCCGGATGTGTTTACGTTTAGTAGTATGATACTTGGGCATTGTAGGAATAGGGATTTGAAAAGTGCGTTTAGGGTGTTTGATGATATGGTTAAGGAAGGGTGTGAGGCGAATGCTGCGACGTATACTAATTTGATAAACGGGTTGTGTAATGTGGGACGGGTTGATGAGGCGTTGGAGTTGCTTGATGAGATGATGGAGAAGAATATTGAACCTACTGTTTATACGTTTACGGTTCCGATTTCGTCGTTGTGTTCGTATGGGCTTGTGAAGAAGGCTATTGATCTTGTGGTTGTTATGAGGGAGAGGGGGTGTTTGCTGAATGTGCAAACGTACACGGCTCTTATTAGTGGTTTGTTTCGTACGGGACAAAGTGAAGTAGCGATAGGATTATACCATAAGATGTTGAAAGATGGTGTGGTTCCAAGCACGGTTACTTATAATGCTATGATACATGAGTTAGCTGAGATGGGAAGGTCTGATGTTGTTTGTAAGTTATTTGATTGGATGGAGCAACATGGTAGGTTATTTAATACTGAAACTTATAATGAAATGCTTAGGATTTTGTGCTTGGTTAATGATTTACAAAAGGGTATGGTCCTTTTGAGTAAAATGATCAAAATAGGCCCATTACCAACCGTTGTTACATATAACACGTTAATTAATGGATTCGTTAAGTATAGGAATTTGAATAATGCTATGAGATTATTAAGTTTGATGAAGGCAAATGGATGTAAACCAGATGAGTGGACTTATGCGGAACTACTCTCAGGGGTATGTCAAATAGGGGATCTAGATCGAGCTTCGACTTTGTTTCATGAAATGGTGGACCAAGGATTGATACCAAATAAGGTCCATTATACGACTTTAATAGACGGTCATTGCAAACAAGGGGAGGTGGAAAGTGCCCTTAAGTTAATGGAAAAGATGGAAAAACATAGTTGCAGCCCTGAGGTTGAAACTTACAACGCAATCATATCTTGTTTGTCAAAAAGTAATCGATTATCTGAAGCGCAAAACTTATTTGAGAAAATGGTGGAAAATGATGTGTCCCCAAATGTAATTACCTACACATCTTTAGTTGATGGATTGTGTCGTAATGGTAGTGTTCATCTTGCATTTAAGATTTTTAATGAAATGAAGGAGAATTGCATGCCGAATTTGCTAACTTATAGTTCACTGATTTTTGGGTTATGTTTGGAAGGCCGGGCTGATGAAGCTGAGATATTACTTGAAGAAATGGAGAGAAAAGGACTCTCTCCTGATCATGTGACGTATACTTCGTTGATCGATGGATATGTGTCACTAAATCGAGTGGATCATGCATTTTCACTTTTTCAAAAGATGGTAAGTCAGGGATGCAAACCCAACTATCGCACTTTTCGAGTCTTGATGAAAGGGTTAGAAAAAGAACGTCGATTACTTTTTGAAAAAGCAGCATGCCAACATGAAGCAACAGTTGACTTTTGCAGCGTAGATGAGAAAGAGTTGACTTTTGCTAATCTTTTAGTCAGAATATCAGATTATGGGTGTGAACCAACGGCTGATTACTTTAGTACGATAATTGGCGGTTTGTGTAATGAAGGTAAGATTACAGAGGCGGTTCAGTTGTTCCATGACATGGAAGAAAAATCCATAAATCCTGATAGCCATATATACGCTTCGCTCATAGCCATTCACTGTATTAACCATAAAGTGGATACCGCCTTGGAATTTTATAACCTAATGACGTTAAAAGGCTTTGAACCTCATATCCAATCGTATAAAGCACTGATTTGTGCTCTTTGCAAAAATGGGGAGACGAGTAAAGCTAATGAGTTATTCGAGCACATGTTAGACCAAGAATTGGATGCTGATGAGATTGTTTGGACTGTTTTATTTGATGGGCTTCTCAAGGATGGTGAGGTCGATGCGTGCGTACATTTTTTTGCTATAATGCAATCGAACAGAAAGCCCAATGCGCATACATATAGAATGTTTTCAAAAGAACTGGCAAATGCAATGGAAGCAAATGACGAGAGGTTGTCAAAAGAACTGGCAAAAGAATTGTCAGCAGGTGACGTGACTTTTAAAATTCTGACCTTTGAGTCATAAGGTTGATGATAAAGTGAAACTCTATACAACGAAGAAGACAGGTTAAAGTTTCTCTATGTGAAGTGTGGTGTTATCCACTTTGTGTCATTACGGCGTCGTTGCCATTTTGTTGATGCTACCTCTTTCAAGCCATGTGAATGGGTGGTGAGCTGAAGATACGCGACCTATACAGGTACGAATTTGGTTAACTATTGCCTTTCAAAAATAAGTATTTGGTTTATAATTGCATATAAACTTTATGATAATACCTGTCGGAAAACATGGCTTAATCATGTGGTTGAACGTGTTACAGAATTCCCGGATGAAGCTCACCAAATTCGTAACATCTGATTTTTAGAAAGATGTTATAGCAAGAACTACCGATAAAACATGATCGTTTTCAGGTAAATGTTAAAGCCCGCTATTATGAGATTTGTATTCCTGTTCTCATTAAACTGTGTATATTGTGTTTGCTTTAACTCTCATTATGGCATAATTAATATTACATTCAAACTGACTACTGAACCTATATAATTGCAACTTTTACGTTTAAAAGAAGTGCGTGACTACAAAGTAATTGTATAATGTACCCTTCAGTGTCAATACTTAGGATTTTTTTAGGTAACCATGGTTTCCAACTTTTTTCTTTTGGCCCACTAATCCCCGGGGTTTGAACCCACCGCCACACGGACTTAAACTAGGTAAATCCCTCCCTTCTCAGGAGGTTGGCGTGACCACTTGAAGGTTCTTCAAGGTTGTTTGCACCTAGCAGGAATTAAACCTAGACCTCTCACATTTTAGTGATGATAGTTACAAGCCTTTTACCACTAGGTCACCCCTGAGTGGTTAAAACATAGGAATCTTGTGGACCAAAATCAATCATCAATAATATATTATTTATGCTGATTACTATGGGCAAGTATTGCTAGACAAAACGATTACATGATATAGCACGTTGAACAATTTTGCCTATTTTATACTATGGCCTTGTTATACATTTGAAGATGATAACAGGAGATACAAACAATGAGGAAAATCTACTCATGTTGGCCATGTGAGATGTGTAAAGTACAGAAAAAAGCATTCATGAGTTTAGATCTACTCAAGTTAAGGGCGGGAAAATTTAGGAAATTTTTGAAGTATAGAATGTAAGATTGTAAACTTAGTGGTTGTAGTTTAAGGCTAGTTTTCCTTTCTTAAACCTTATAACAGATGATCTTCTTCAGTAGTACATACAAGGCATTTAAGTGGCGAAGGCATAATGTGTATGAACTGAATATTTTAGACCATCAGGAGGTACCGATCCATACTGGTACCTGTTTTATATACCCGGTACGGTACCAGTACTATGAAAATGGTGAGAAAAAAAACGGTACCACAGAAATTCGGTGCGGGATCATAACGGGAATTCCCGAGTTCGGTACCGGAGTACAAAAGGTTGGCTTTTTGATAGAAACACATGATCCAAACACTCTTATTCACATTCACATGCACACTGAAACGTTGGGAGAAAAAAAAGCCCACATATACCTGTGCAAAACCTTCTGTATTCTGTAACAAACTAAGAACTAAACATGTGCTGCACACCTCAAAACCCTTCTACAAATCAAATCCTAGAATCTTACCCTATTACGATCACTAAAAATCATCTAGTTTACACATCATCCCAATCATCATCATCTTGAGTATGTTGTTCTTTAATATGAGTTTAGTGATTTGTTGCAGCTAATTATAAACTGAGTACTGAGACTGGAATTTTTAACGGGTCAAAACTGGATTTTTGCTGTCACAGTGGGTTAACGGGCCAAAACTGGATTTGCCAAATATAAGAAGGCACTCTTTTTACTGTTTGCCATACACCCCTTTAAGTAAATGGATTTCTTTGCTACCTAATTCAGTTTGCCAAACACCCCTTTATAATGCAGTCCACTGTTGTAGATGTTTAGTTTCATCTTTACTGGACATTTTTTTTGTTGTCATCGAGGCATCATAACTTTCAGTATGGCGAGTTGGCGGATAGGGGTCGATCACCAAGTTTGTATTTGAAACAAATAGATAACAAATTTGTTGCAGCATTTCTTTCTGTACAGCAAATGTGTTGCAGACATAATACACTATACATCATTAAAAAATCATACACCATTAAAAAAAAAGGAAAAGAAATACTACTGATTGAAAATTTCAACCTAGTATAATGGCAATATACTAGAATTGTTGTTGTTTTTAGTCCTCAGCAGGTTCATCCATTATTTGCAGTTTTTGCTACCATTTAAAAAAGTCAGCCAAATGCCTTCCAACCCAACCGAATACTTGAATTATTTTAGGATCAACCCACATTTGATTTACTTAACAACTTCACCATCTTTTTATTAATATTCTAAGTATTTTAAAAGTTAAACGGTTCTCTACTGTTTTAGTACCGTTGTACCGGTACCGGTTTAAGATACGGTTCTGGGAACAGGACTTTGAATTTAGCTCGGGAAAAAATCCGGTACATTGAAAACGGTGCTGGTACGGTACCAAAATTGTACCGCGCTCATCCCTAGATGTAACAAAAATCTGTTCTGTTATATTTTATAGAAAAATAAGTTATATTGCTTATGTATTAGAGGGATGACATTGCCAATAAAAGAATGAAGCTATGGTCCAAATCCAGTTTGTCTTTGAACTATGAATATGTTGTGAATAATCTGACAGTTCGTTAGGTTTTTGGGTATTGTTGCCGCCTCTTCATTAAATACGTCTTTCCTCTTCCCTTCCAAGGTGGATGGACTGTATAAAAAAATGATGTCTGAAAACTCAAAAGTCATAACTGAGATTTTGACTCTCAAACAATTTATCCCTGTCAAATTTGATCTCACAATGTCTTCATTGCAAGAGAGGGTAGTATTAACTCGAAATAGTTTCGACCTTGACATGTTAAATTCTATGGGATAAATTGAATTCACAAGGGAGTAGACTGGTGTAAACAATGTTTGAAAGATTTTGTCAAAACTTTTTGTTGTATTGGACACATTTTCAAGCTGATATTTGTCATTATCAGACTTGTGGTATCCTTTATGCTAATTTCATCCGCTGTTTGTCAATCTTTGCAGGATAAAAAGATGAGACAACAAGGTTGCTTGTATAAAAGCAGAGAAACTTGGCGTTTAATCTGTCTATGGATAACTGTACGCATGATTCCAATTTTTTCCGCAAGATGATTCTTGCTATTAACAACACACAAGGCAAGTTTCTGAGTTTTAAGCTTTAGTAATACATTCAGCAGTGATCCTGACACATCACATTTTAGTGATGATAGTTACAAGCCTTTTACCACTAGGTTACCCCTGAGTGGTTAAAACATAGGAATCTTGTGGACCAAAATCAATCATCAATAATATATTATTTATGCTGATTACTATGGGCAAGTATTGCTAGACAAAACGACTACATGATATAGCACGTTGAACAATTTTGCCTATTTTATACTATGGCCTTGTTATACATTTGAAGATGATAACAGGAGATACAAACAATGAGGAAAATCTACTCATGTTGGCCATGTGAGATGTGTAAAGTACAGAAAAAAGCATTCATGAGTTTAGATCTACTCAAGTTAAGGGCGGGAAAATTTAGGAAATTTTTGAAGTATAGAATGTAAGATTGTAAACTTAGTGGTCGTAGTTTAAGGCTAGTTTTCCTTTCTTAAACCTTATAACAGATGATCTTCAGTAGTACATACAAAGGCATTTAAGTAGCGAAGGCATAATGTGTATGAACTGAATATTTTAGAGCATCAGGACGTACCAACCCGTACTGGTACCGGTTTTATATACCCGGTACCGGTACTATGAAAATGGTGAGAAAAAAAAACAGTACCACAGAAATTCGGTGCGGGATCATAACGGGAATTCCCGAGTTCGGTATCGGAGTACAAAAGGTTGGCTTTTTGATAGAAACACATGATCCAAACACACTTATTCACATTCACATGCACACTGAAACGTTGGAAAGCCCACA
Organism: Artemisia annua; assembly: GCA_014162995.1. Taxonomy (NCBI): domain Eukaryota; kingdom Viridiplantae; phylum Streptophyta; class Magnoliopsida; order Asterales; family Asteraceae; genus Artemisia; species Artemisia annua. Next base: position 47,168 of record LBNU01022113.1, on the reverse strand, counting down.
TATACCTGTGCAAAACCTTCTGTATTCTGTAACAAACTAACAACTAAACATGTGCTGCACACCTCAAAACCCTTCTACAAATCAAATCCTAGAATCTTACCCTATTACGATCACTAAAATCATCTAGTTTACACATCATCCCAATCATCATCATCTTGAGTATGTTGTTCTTTAATATGAGTTTAATGATTTGTTGCAGCTAATTATAAACTGAATACTGAGAGTGGAATTTTTAACGGGTCAAAACTGGATTTTTGCTGTCACAGTGGGTTAACGGGCCAAAACTGGATTTGCCAAATATAAGAAGGCACTTTTTTTACTGTTTGCCATACACCCCTTTAAGTAAATGGATTTCTTTGCTACTTAATTCAGTTTGCCAAACACCCCTTTATAATGCAGTCCACTGTTGTAGATGTTTAGTTTCATCTTTACTGTTTTTGTTGTCATCGAGGCATCATAACTTTCAGTATGGCGAGTTGGCGGATAGGGGTCGGTCACCAAGTTTGTATTTGAAACAAATAGGTAACAAATTTGTTGCAGCATTTCTTTCTATACAGCAAATGTGTTGCAGACATAATACACTATACATCATTAAAAAATCATACATCATTAAAAAAAAAAAAAAAAAAAAAAAAAAAAAAAAAA
>LBNU01022113.1:16655-45824 GCA_014162995.1 Artemisia annua | reverse complement strand
GGGTTTTTTTTTTTTTTTTTTTTTTTTTTTTTTTTTTTTTTTTTTTTTTTTTTTTTTAAGTTTTTTGAATGATATATTCTTTTTATTTAAAAATAATAATTTAATCTTTGTTTTATTTGATTTATGAGTTTTAATTATTGTTTTTTATTATTAAAGATAATTATTTAAAAAGTTTAATGCTATTGTTAGTTGCATCTTATCTGTATTTTTTGTATTTATCTTCTACTTGTGTAGTATATCAACAAACGAATTTATAAATTAAAAAATAATAATTAAAATATTACCTAATAAGTAAATAATCTTTTTTTAAAGTCTTCACTTGGGGTTTTGTTTTATTATATAAAAGATATGATATAAATATATAAATAGTTTCATATTTTGTTTCGCTTTATGTCACGTCTTAAAAACACAAAAACTTCGCTTTGACCGCTAAAGCGTGAGGCTTAGTCATGCAGTCACGTCACGCATCGCGCTATTTATAATGTTTCTTTTTTTCCTTATGATGAGTAGAGGTTTTAAATTAAGGGATTTGCTAAACACAACCCTATTGATTTTGTTTAAGCATTCTAAATTTACAAATATGACAATTAATGAACTCATATATTCCTTAAAATTTTCTAATTCTGCTAATATTTTTTCTCCATAAAAAAATAATAGTTTTTTGTAATTCTATCATAACTTTTTCATTTTTTAAACAATTATCATTTTCATTTTTTAATTCCCTAAAAACTATATTTATCCATTAAGAAGAATTATAGTACCGGTCTGTGTCATCATCATATGTATAATGAGATGTAATCCATTCATATCTTATCGAAAGTAAAATCTTCAACAGAAATATAAATATTAATCATTTAAATCTATATTTTCAAATTCTATCATATCAATTGTCAATTTGGTTTGAAGATTATTATCAGAAATATCCATTTGAGTTTCCTCATGGAGTAAAGTCTTCATCCGACAGTCAACCCACATTTGATTTACTTAACAACTTCACCATCCTTTTATTAATATTCTAAGTATTTTAAAAGTTAAACGGTTCTCTACCGTTTTAGTACTGTTGTACCGGTACCGGTTTAAGATACGGTTCTGGGAACAGGACTTTGAATTTAGCTCGGGAAAAAATCCGGTACATTGAAAACGGTGCTGGTACGGTACCAAAATGGTACCGCGCTCATCCCTAACAGAAATCTGTTTTGTTATATTTTATAGAAAAATAAGTTATATTGCTTATGTATTAGAGGGATGACATTGCCAATAAAAGAATGAAGCTATGGTCCAAAACTCCAAATCCAGTTTGTCTTTGAACTATGAAGATGTTGTGAATAATCTGACAGTTCGTTAGGATTTTGGGTATTTTTGCCGCCTCTTCATTAAATACGTCTTTCCTCTTCCCTTCCAAGGTGGATGGACTGTATAAAAAAATGATGTCTGAAAACTCAAAAGTCATAACTGAGATTTTGACTCTCAAACCATTTATCCCTGTCAAATTTGATCTCACAATGTCTTCATTGCAAGAGAGGGTAGTATTAACTCGGAATAGTTTCGACCTTGACATATTAAATTCTATGGGATAAATTGTATTCACAAGGGAGTAGACTGATGTAAACAATGTTTGAAAGATTTTGTCAAAACTTTTTGTTGTATTGGACACATTTTCAAGCTGATATTTGTCATTATCAGACTTGTGGTATCCTTTCTGCTAATTTCATCCGCTGTTTGTCAATCTTTGCAGGATAAAAAGATGAGACAACAAGGTTGCTTGTATAAAAGCAGAGAGACTTGGCGTTTAATCTGTCTATGGATAACCGTACGCATGATTCCAATTTTTTCCGCAAGATGATTCTTGCTGTTAACAACACACAAGGCAAGTTTCTGAGTTTTAAGCTTTAGTAAATACATTCAGCAGTGATCCCGACAGAGTCTAGACAACATTTTTGCAAATCGTCCAAAGCCATAGTAGAACGAGGATTCTTTTTAGATATAGTTTCACAATAATTCTTTCATTGTTATTTAACTATCATGAATCATTTTCATAGATAGATTTATAATCCATGAGGCACAAACATTGCTCGGAAATATCGAGTAATAGCTTACGCTCGCTATTTTGATTATATACCTGAAATTCTTTTGATGAAGTTTACTTTTTTGTTATATACTGAATATTTGAATAATGCGCATTACTTTTGAAAGTTGAAATGAGTGCGTTCGACTTCAAAAGCTAGTAAATAGAACAAATAAGGAATGGTGATGCCATAATACATTGCTTGTAAATATTTATCTCCTGCGATGAGCAGCAAAGTGAAAGTTTGTTTTTGTTGGATTTGATTTGATTTTTGTTTTTTCATCCATTATTTTTATTGACTATGAGAACCAAGTCTATAATGTTGAAACGTGCACACTTGTTGCCTACTTGCCTAGTAGATATATCCAGATTTACATATGACCAGATGATGTTTCTTTGCATGCTCAATTTGTTTTGGGATTGAAGATTAATGTTTCCCTGTACTCGGTTTAAACGTTTTCTGTATGAAGCTGCGAATTTCCTTGGCATTGAAGAATGTTATTGGTGTTGTATTGGCTGGTGACCATTTATTGCATCTAGCATGCCCATGTTGGTTAGTGATGTGATCATGGTTGTTTGATAGCCACACATTTTTCATGGAAGACCATTTACATGCTACTCAAATTACGCCCGCAAACCATCTGTGCATTATGTGGCATACAAATTACATGTCATGATGTCAATATTCATCTCTCTGTGAATCAATTGCATGATGGATTTACTGCGTTGGCAATTGAATGTCTTTGACAAAATGCAATTAGAAATTCATATGGGATATGTAAGAAATCTAGACATGGTTGAGTAGGTTTTCATAATATAACATGTTTTTTATGCAATTTTATCATCAGCATCAANCAAATCAATCTCACAATGTCCTAAGCAAAACATGAACCTACAAACATTTTGTTGGGGAACATTCTCACAACAAATGCTTTGAGTAAAGAATGACAACTTATGTGTATATAGACTATAGTGGTCCGGGTAACGTTTAACTAATCCATCTTATGTCTGTTTGATATACCATTTGAGCTTTCTGCGTTATAAACGAATTATTCACGGAACACGTACAATTCACATACCTCAATATCGAATATATTTTCGCAAAAAGAAGGGTTTGAAGTGTCCTAGGTAATGTGTTTGTGTGTTTCGCAAGAAGTGGTTCGAAACCTCAATATCGAATATATTTTCGCAAAAAGAAGGGTTTGAAATGTCCTAGGTAATGTGTTTGTGTGTTTCGCAAGAAGTGGTTCGAAAGTGTTCAGATATTTTTATAAACAAGATATGATCAAAGAAAAGATGTTGATCGGATCATTAGTGGAAGAAATTATACATTCATTTGTCATTAACTCTATTAGGTACATAGATGGTTAGTCAATGGTTCTTTTTAAAGATCTTTTTATAAAATGCTTCACTTCTTACTTTTATAGAAAAATTGTGATGTAAATATAGATTTTTTTAGACACCACAAGTTCAAGTTTACATGTCGCAACTTTAAAGCTTGTTTTCAGACCCCAATTCTNTTTTTTTTTTTTTTTTTTTTTTTTTTTTTTTTTTTTTTTTTTTTTTTTTTTTTTTTTAACAATTTTTGTAAATCAAGTATACATAAATAGTTTCATATTTTGTCTAGCCTTAAAAACGAAAAAATTTCGCTTTAGCTGCTAAAGCGTGAGGCTTAGTCATGCATTCACGTCACGCCTCGCGCTATTTATAACCTTTCTTTTTTCCTTATGATGAGTAGAGGTTTTAAATAAAAACTTAAAATTTTCTAATTCTGATAATATTTTTTCTCCATAAAAAATAACTGTTTTTTTTTTTTTTTTTTTTTTTTTGGTAATTCTATCATAACTTTTTCATTTTTAAAACAATTAACATTTTCATTTTTTTAATTCACTAAAACTACATTTATCCCTTTAAGAAGATTTATAATACGTATATGTCATCATATGTATAATGAGATGTAATCCATTCATATATATCGAAAGTAAAATCTTCAACAGAAATATAAATATTAATCATTTAAATCTATATTTTCAAATCTCTTATATAATAAAACAAAACCCCTAGTGGGTACTTTGTCATTTTGAAAAAAAAAAAGAATATTTCCTTATTAGGTAATATATTAATTATTATTTAATTTATAAGTTTTTAAATTCGTTTTGTTGATATACTATACAAGTAGAAGATAAATACAAAAAATATAGATAAGATTTAAATGATTATCTTTAATCATAAAAAACTAAAATTAAAAATCATAAATCAAACAAAATAAAAATTAAATTATTTGTTTTTTAATAAATAAAAATATATCATTCAAAATTTTTTAAAAAAAACCCGCGCGTGCGCGGGCATTATAACTAGTTCATCATATAATTAAATTGTCAATTTGGTTTGAAGATTATTATCAGAAATATCCATTTGAGTTTCCTCATGGAGTAAAGTCTTCATCCGATAGTAAAGTCCATTCATGTCTATCGAAAGTAAAGTCTTCATGCTCCTCTTGAACAGGGGTTACTTCTTCTTTAACAACATGAACAACCTCTTTCACTTGAGATTCCTTTGTCGATACAGCAACATCTCCTTGGATATTTTTCTCCACCGCAGGAGCAATCTCACGTGCTGCAGTTCAATTGAATTCAGTACAAATATATTAGGAAACAAAAACCTATGACTAATTTTAAGTTTTGTGACAAACAACAATCACAGCTAAATATGTATTATTAGTCACCTTGCCCAGGAGTAGCATTCTCCTGATCAGTAACATTCCCCGTGTACTCAAATATGTCATTCAACACAAAGTAGCCTTCGTCTTGAGGTGCGAGGAAGAAAGATTGTGAAAAATTCTTCGGAATATCATCCTTTCTGGTCATATATCCAGTCACTAGTACATGGACTCCGCCACTCAATGAGTCTTGTGAATTAACATGTTTGATCACAATCCTTGATCCGCCATAGTTAAGTGAAAGTATTTTAGCATTGATTGCCTGCATGCCAACATCAAGTACTAACATTAAGACTAGACATGAAAATTTTCCACATTGCTTTCACATATCTCTAACTTGCTGATGTTTTGAAGTAATCACGTTTACAATGCACTATGTCACGTGTAACCACCAGCAGTTTATCTAATTTGATAAAGTTAAATTAATATATATATAGCCAAAAAGAGAAGCAAACAAGCAAAGTTAACGCTGTTAACGTCTATTTGCTAGAGGTAGATTGTAAACAATTCACTGATAACTTTAGTTATTTTTAAAAGGATTTTGGAGGTACATATGAAACACTATACCAAGAGAATAAAGAAAAAAACAGACTATACCTTCATAGTAGTAGTAGTGCTCATAGTACCATCTTCCTCGCGTCGACTGACTCTACTGATATCCTGATAAAACCGATGAACCAGCCCAGGTGCCTCGTGCAGTATAATATAAAACTGCGAAACAAACGCGTGCCCAACCTGTTTACATAATTAAAGTCATTTAAAACTACAAATAACACAATCACATAAAACCACATACTAAAGCAAGTTTACGCATACATCCAAATCACAATTTAAAATACAAAACCAAGTGCACTTTCCATAGGTAGTACGTCACTTATTTCCTGGAAGACCAATAGCTTAAATGTTAAGCAAATAGGTTCAAACCAACAGCAATTTAATCTACTAATGAAGCTTCAGCCTCTTGGTTGTAGGTTCAAGTCCCATTAGTGACACAATGTGCTGATTAGGTGGGTGCGTGTGTTTTCAGTCTAAAAACAAGCAATAAAGAGATTATCAAACAGCTACCGCTTTTTAATAGTTAAATCCCAATATTATGACCTAATCCTCAGAGCAGAAAAGGACAAAGCAACAGTTAAACACAACAAACGACTTTATAACCTATTCACCATAACATCATGTGTTTACAATAACCACCATCAACGTAGTCTAGTGGTAAGGCACCTGATGTTCTCACAAGAGGTCTAGGGCTTAAACCTTACTAGATACACATATGAGGGTTGGTGTCGAAAACAGTCAAAACCCCGGGGAAACCTGAACAGAAAAGACCTTGTCCGACGTCACATGTTTACAATGTGACATCTTTTAAACAATACGCCTCTATACCACCATACAACGTTAACTAAAAACCAACACACCTTCGCGCAACCATCTCTAAAAACCATACTACCTAAAAAATACTTCTAAGCTCAAAACCAAACAAAACAATAAAAAAATATAAAAAAAAAATAAAATAAAAAAAAAATAGAACAATAACAAAGAACAAAAAGAAAACATACAACGTGAGCCGGCCGAACAAGAGCTGCTGGATTCACCATTATAGATCAACACAAAAACCTGAAAACCAAAAAAACAAAAACGTTACCTTATAAAAAAATCACCGAACAAGAATATATGAATCAAAAAAACAGAAATCTGTACCAGGAAGAAAATGATAGAGAGATGTGTACGTGTGTTAAGTGAGAGAATCTAAAGATATAGATTCTCAGCAAAATTAGGGTGAGCCCGTGCGGGTTTGTGTTGTGAGATTATTCTTTAATGGGGTTTTTATACTACTAGGTATTTTTTTTTGCCGTGCCAAGCACGGCCCACGATGGGTTGATGTTTGTGAGTTTTTCACCTAGCTGTAACCAAAATGTATTTACGTTCTCTCACTTAATTGGTGAGGGCTTTAATCCTCGGTGAACAACTGAACATAGATTCAAGAGTAGAGTATATATGCATGTGTTAAGCAATATGAGCTAGTAATCATTGGCGGAGCTAGCCTAATATTTTTAGGATGGTCAAAGTGTAAATTATAAAACTTGGGAGGGCGAACTTATCATTTATCTTTAAAATCTATGGTATTAAATGTATATACGAAAAAGTTTAAGGGGGCCATAGCCCATAGCCCTCTCTTGTCCTCAAGTGGCTCCGCCTATGCAAGTAATGATAATGATAGCGTGAAATTGGTTTTTGCAAAAAAAATATAAAATGAAGATGAAGATAAAATAACTATTTATAATATCCGTGCATACACGGAGTTTTCACTTAAATTTTATATCATATATTTAATACTAAATATATTGTCTTAAAATGCATTAAATTTTACATTAATTTATTCAATATAAGTAGGGTTGTCAAAAATACACGAACCCGACTAAACTAACCCTAGTCGAACCCGTATAAAATTATTTGGGTCGGGTTATACGGGTTGAAAACATTATTCGGGTTAACCCAAACTCTTATTAGGTAAGGTTTCGAGTGAGAGATTCAACCTTATTCGGGTTTCAGGTTAACCCGCCGCATAAGGGATTTTTAATTTTTTTTTCCCATCGTTCCTTGTTTGTTTATAGAAATTTACATACTTATTTGTATCTATATTATAAATTGGCTTATTGGGGTAACCCATACGCGAATAACCCACAACCCGAATAACCCGCCTCTTATTAGGGTCGTGTACAAGCAAGGTTTTTCTTCCATAAAACCCAATTAACCGACTCAAATAAGGCTTATTCGGGTCGGTTTACCCGATTAACAACCTTTTTATTTTGCAATAACAATGTTTGTTAAAATTTAAAACAATCCCAACCACCCTTGTTTTCAACTATTAAAACACTTTCAAACACCCCTAAAATAAGCAACTGAAAATAAACCCAACCACCCTTGAATTCAGCTATTAAAATCGGTTCCAAATACCTTGACTTCTGCTATTAAAAAAGTCCCGAACAGCAATGAATCTAGCTATTATGATAGTCCGAAAACACCTTTAGTAACATAAATAATGCTTAAGGAACGTAACTCGAACCTGCAACAATTTAACAAAATTAAGACAAAGAAACCTAAAAGCAAACTAAATTAGGTAAAAAAAAAAAAAAAAAAAAAAAAAAAAAAAAAAAAAAAAAAAAAAAAANCACTTCTTCATATTCAACCCAACACCATCACGACTAAGTATTTGCTAATAAAAAAACCCCAAAAATACGGATCAAACATTCACATTACCTGATGATAGTTTGGGTGCAAACTCACGACTGTGAGCCCTATATCATGTAGCTAACATGTCATTTACATAAGCACGACAACTAAATCAACCACAAAAGCAATCAAATCAACAAACCCTGAATAACAATCACATAAACACTTATATTACTTGATAATAGTATGCCTGCAAGCCCACGATAGTGACCCCTACTGCATGTAGATATAACATGTCATTCGCATAAGCACGGCAATTAAATCAACCACAAAACCAACTAAATCAACAACCCCCGAATAACAATTACAAAGAGTAATTTTCGTGTCAAATTTTCTTACCTACACCCCTACCGTATGTGTGTGTGTGTGATTTTTCCAAAAAAAAAATGAAAAATCAAATCCACGTTTCCCATAAAAACAACCAACCACGAAATCAAGTGGCAGCTTAGTGGAAAAGTGACTAATAAAGCCACTAAGCATATTTTAATCCCTCTAAGCCGACGGCTCGACTCGGCGTGTGAAAGGTGTCGGCTCGATCCGTGGCTCCATAGTGCACGCACTCCCTTAAAACACTTCAATGAATGCTATATACTATAGTATATTATTAAAACCATTTAATCATAAACTCTAATAGTGGTATCACTAGCCAGTATATGATAATTATGTGTTTTATCATGCGTTTATGAAAAAAGGTTGTAACTTTATGTGTTTTTTACTAAAATCCTGACTTAGGGTTAATAGATCTATGTTAAAAACTTAAGATTTGTTAATATTTAATAATGTACAAGAGTTTTTCATAGACATATGCACGTTACTAGCTTAAAAATCATGTTTTTAAGTGCAATTTTTATGGTCAAAACGTGCATCTTGATCATGTTTCATGCTATTATATGATTATATGAATATAATTTTTATTACATGTGTTCAATTAGTGCAAATCTTGATGAAAAAGCCTTAATTTTTATGTTTTAATTCGTTGAAAACATGCTGAATTTTCCCAGACTTGCGTACCTGAAGCAAAACAGGATTTCCTGCTTCCTTACTTGGCCATTTTTCTTGAAATTTGACAGGCATATACACTACTCATAGGGCAACAACTTTGTAGTTTAGTCCCTAAGCTGGGGAAGACTCCTTCTAGGAGTTTTTGGCCACTGAAGTCGACTAAAAAGTTGAGTTAGAAAGTTGAAATTTTTTACTATTGTTTAACCCTTACTTGATTAATATTGGATCTTAATGCAAGTGGGAGTTTATTCCAATAGTAGTTATAATGCCCTAGCTTAAAATTTTAATTCCCTTATGGATAAAAGAATATGCTTTATTGATTTGCTTAATTGATTATGTGTTTTATTTGTTAACATGATAATATTAATAGACTAAAAATAAAACATGACGTAAAGTTTAAATTATGATTTAAAACTTTAAAAATATAATCTTTATATGATAAATAAACATGTTCACTTGCTTGATAGGCTTATTTATAGCTTATGTTTATGCATTGATTATTTTTATTGCTTTCGTCGATATAAATTTTACAACTTGACACATAAACATGTGTTAAAGATTAGTAAGGTGAATATTGTATGCATATGATACTCGTAACACTATAATTTCGTTAATTTTTTTTAATCATACAAATACCCTTAAATTTTAACTCATGCCGTCCTGTTGATAGTGACATTCGTTATATAGTGATACAGGCTCTTCTATACCAGACTGTCGATTTTAAGGTATGCTTATATCCCAAATTTGTTTTCCCTTATTATAAATAAATTGAAANTGGATGCAAACTCACGACTGTGAGCCCTATAGCATGTAGCTAACATGTCATTTACATAAGCACGACAACTAAATCAACCACAAAAGCAATCAAATCAACAAACCCTGAATAACAATCACATAAACACTTACATTACTTGATAATAGTATGCCTGCAAGCCCACGATAGTGACCCCTACTGCATGTAGATATAGCATGTCATTCGCATAAGCACGACAATAAAATCAACCACAAAACCAACTAAATCAACAACCCCCGAATAACAATTACAAAGAGTAAATTTCGTGTCAAATTTTCTTACCTACACCCCTACCGTATGTGTGTGTGTGTGATTTTTCCAAAAAAAAAATGAAAAATCATATCCACGTTTCTCATAAAAACATCTAGAACCGTTAATGGAAACATGTGTACAACATGCAGGCTTGCAACCAACCACGAAATCAAGTGGCAGCTTAGTGGAAAAGTGACTAATAAAGCCACTAAGCATATTTTAATCCCTCTAAGCCGACGGCTCGACTCGGCGTGTGAACAGTGTCGGCTCGATCCGTGGCTCCATAGTGCATGCACTCCCTTAAAACACTTCAATGAATGCTATATACTATAGTATATTATTAAAACCATTTAATCATAAACTCTAACAGTGGTATCACTAGCCAGTATATGATAATTATGTGTTTTATCATGCGTTTATGAAAAAAGGTTGTAACTTTATGTGTTTTTTACTAAAATCCTGACTTAGGGTTAATAGATCTATGTTAAAAACTTAAGATTTGTTAATATTTAATAATGTACAAGAGTTTTTCATAGACATATGCACGCTACTAGCTTAAAAATCATGTTTTTAAGTGCAATTTTTATGGTCAAAACGTGCATCTTGATCATGTTTCATGCTATTATATGATTATATGAATATAATTTTTATTACATGTGTTCAATTAGTGCAAATCTTGATGAAAAAGCCTTAATTTTTATGTTTTAATTCGTTGAAAACATGCTGAATTTTCCCAGACATGCGTACTTGAAGCAAAACAGGATTTTCCGCTTCCCTACTTGGCCATTTTTCTTGAAATTTGACAGGCATATACACTACTCATAGGGCAACAACTTTGTAGTTTAGTCCCTGAGCTGGGGAAGACTCCTTCTAGGAGTTTTTGGCCACTGAAGTCGACTAAAAAGTTGGGTTAGAAAGTTGAAATTTTTTACTATTATTTAACCCTTACTTGATTAATATTGGATCTTAATGCAAGTGGGAGTTTATTCCAATAGTAGTTATAATGCCCTAGCTTAAAATTTTAATTCTCTTATGGATAAAAGAATATGCTTTATTGATTTGCTTAATTGATTATGTGTTTTATTTGTTAACATGGTAATATTAATAGACTAAAAATAAAACATGGCGTAAAGTTTAAATTATGATTTAAAACTTTAAAATATAATCTTTATATGATAAATAAACATGTTCACTTGCTTGATAGGCTTATTTATAGCTTATGTTTATGCATTGATTATTTTTATTGCTTTCATCGATATAAATTTTACAACTTGACACGTAAACATGTGTTAAAGATTAGTAAGGTGAATATTGTATGCATATGATATTCGTAACACTATAATTTCGTTAATTTTTTTTAATCATACAAAATACCCTTAAATTTTAACTCATGTCGTCCTGTTGATAGTGACGTTCGTTATATAGTGATACAGGCTCTTCTATACCTGACTGTCGATTTTAAGGTATGCTTATATCCCAAATTTGTTTTCCCTTATTATAAATAAATTGAGAAAGATGTTAAAAAGAGATAATGACACAACACTTTTCTTACGTGTAAGAACTCACATGTGAATACGTTTGAAAATTTAAGACTTAACATCTTGTCGCATGTGAATTAGCCATATTTCACATGTGAATACATTTAAAAAAAATAAAAAATAAAAATAAAAACACCTGTGTATCTATGTTATGAGGATTGGTGCATCGCTAGTATAAAAAAAGTGCACATAATCTAGAAAACTTGTGTATATTAACTTATTAAGATCCTTTTCGTCACACTGGAGATGTATATATTGTTAGTTTGAAATGGGGTGTTACAAATTGCCATCAATTTTATTATTCCAAACCTACTGGTGGTCATCGTGGAGGGAGAGTGGCTTCGTGGTCGTAGAGTATACCGGGTATTATTCTGTTACTTTATATATAGTTGTGTAGTATTTAGTAGATTTTGAAACCAAAGGGGTGTTTGGATGTGTGGTATTGTAAACCGGTTACATTGTCAATATTTAGACAATGGGCTATCTCACGATTTTAATTATCAGTGTTGAAAAACCTCTATAATAACTATTATTGAAAGATAACACAAAATTACAATAGATATTCAACCTTTCTCCATTTCACGAGACGACTGTTATCGCCTTTTCATGAAAATGCATGTTTTTATTTGCTAGTTTGTAAATATCATAGCTGTCTAACTGTTACCTATCATGAATCGACCCTCACAAGTTGATTAAATTACTCTTAAAAGAAAGTGACTCGGTCTATGACTTCTAAATGACCTTGACTCGAACCATACCTTGTGTCATTCAGTGACTCTTCCGAGTTGAGATGACTCGTGACTGTCATGAGATAGAGAATTGTGCAAATTCCGCTAGTATAATTTCTAAAAAATTTAAGACAGTACAATAAGAAATGATAACTTTCTTATGAATTAGCAATAATAAAATTAATTTGCATAATTATGCCTTTTGCATGCAAGATCGATGACTATTATCGATCAATGTGTATGCCTTTGTTTACATATAGTATCTCTATGATCATCAGTTGTGCTCAATTTCATGATCATTCCTGATTACAAATTGAGTACAGTCATGTTGACTCAAATGCTACAAAGCCATCGTTTCACATTATGCCATCCATCTACAAGTATGGCTTTTGTTACGTTTGAAGTTTTGACCCAAAACTTACACTCACTACCAAATACCAAAGACAAGTTTATACCTTTCTTAGTCTTCTTTAAACGACGAACAAAAATATAGTTAGTTCAAATACAAGTTTGAATGAAATAATTGTGCACTTCGGCTTCAAGATCCTATATATGGGTCTTGGGTGAGGTGTTGTGTTTTTGTTTTGTTTGGATCTATGATGAACTTATTTTGAGATGCATGTAATCAGTTACAATTAAAGAGAAAATCTGAGATCTTAATTTTATTTTCGTTTAACTTTGTTGTTCTTGTTCTTGTGTCAAGATCTATGATGGGTTTGTGAAGATCTTTATAGATCTGTGATTATGTGACACTTTTCCTAAACCCGACATCTTATTTTAATTTTTGAGTTGGTTTAAGTGAGATGGGTTTGAAGTTGGTTATAGTTGATAGTTGACTAATGTTGTTCGATTGTCGTTCAAGTTGGGACAGGGAATTGAGGTTCTTGGTTATTGTTGTTTTTATACCTTTTCTTTCATTTGTTTTCTTGGACCGGTGAGAACTTAAGGTCTGAGGTCAACAAAAGTGTTCGGTTTAGTTATAAAGTATTCGATTTGTGCTTGCTGTTGTTCTTGGTTTAGTTAAGGTTTATAGTTCTCATCTTTTTCTCAGTTTCTTTTTGACCAAGGACTACCAAATTAGAGGTATGAGGTTATGATAAGTTTTCGATATGATTGTGATTATAGTTACTTCCATTTAAGACTTTTGGAACAATCAAATGTTAGCTATGTAACTTTTATGGTTTATTTTTCGAGTGCATAATGGAAGAATTGATGTAATATTAGTACAAGGATCTATGGATTTCATATTATTTGTGTTTGTAGTTATTTTAATGCGAGTACATATCTATGTGATAAGCTATATACAAAATTGTCATACGTTGATTTTCATGAATTTTTTATACTAGTACAACATAGAAAAGTGAATAGCAAATTGTGAACAGCGGTCGGAGTTGGTGGGCGATGGTGGCATTGGTAGGTGAAGAAGAAAAGAGTATGACTGGTGGTAAAAGGACCACATGAAAATTGTTAAAAAAAGAACAAATAAATAAACAATTAAAAAGTAAGTTAAAGGATTAAAAAAAATGCCTTAAAAGAAAAAAAGAAAAAACATTAAACATATATTTGAAAGGACAAAAATACCGCTCGTGTGTCTGGCATGTGACTGAAGATAACGAAAAAAAGTAACATCGTTAGTGAAATTGGACCCGCGGCGTAATATTCAGGAACGTTGGGGACTCGCTAGGAGTAATTTTCCCAAAAGGGACTAAAAATGAAATGAGGCCAAACCACAGACACTAAAAATATTTGAATGTGGTTGAGATAAAAATGAAAATGAAACATTTCTGGAAGGTTCGTTAAAGTGTTAAAAACCCTACCTAAAACCCTCAAACAGCAGTCTTCTTCAACAATCGTTCATTTGTGAATTTATAACTCTAGATCCGACGACAAAAATGCACAGACTATCACGGCGTTCCGTCAACACTCTCCTCCGTTACGGCGGCCGTCATCGCCGTGACGCCGCCGCCGCTGCCTCCGTGGCTTCTCCCATTTTTAACCAATCGGTATAATTATTATATCTTATTAACCTAATTTCACTTTATTTTATTTTATTTTATTTTATTTTGTATGTAGAGTAAGTGATATTGTTTTTGAATGAATTCTGGAAAAATGAATTTTTAGATAATTTTAACTAAATAATTGGGGGGTGTTTGTTTCGGCTTATATAGCCGGCTTATGGCTTATTTGGTTTTCGGCTTATGTTTCATAAGCTTGTTTCATAAGCTCACTTTTTTGTGCCTTATTTTGAAACTTTTCACCTTATATAAGGTTATTGTGACACATAATGAAACATAAGCCGAAAATAAGCCATAAGCAGGCTATATAAGCCGAAACAAACACCCCACCAATGGTGCTACTCAAAGATAGTGATATTAAATGAGATGGCGGTTTAACTCATACTGTTACTAATTAGTTACCTGTGATCACATTTTGTATGTTTCAAAAAATGAATATAATTGAGATGTAAAATGAGTTAATTTCAAAAGTATTCTTATCGTCTTTGTAGACATAGCATTTTACTTGGTATATATTAGAAAAGCATTTGATAGCATGTAGCACTGTGTTTTGTAAATATAATTAGTGGACTCGTGATCCAAGAATAACTTTTGTTTCCTATACTTGAACAAGTAGTAATGAAAAATTAACAAGTGTGTATTTTATTAATCACTCGCAAATGGGTTTTTATTTTGTTGCTGTTTTGCTGATATACTTGAAATGTAACAGGGTGGACAGAAGGACTCCAGCGGCAGATGGTATTCAGTTTTGACGGGTACATGCAGTGGGCCTGCTTCCACAAAGCCGATGAAACTGGGAACAATGATTCCTTCTGGGAGGCGGTATGAGTCCACTGCTTCTGATTTTGATACACCCGATGTACCTGTCGAGAAGTACGAGTATCAAGCAGAGGTGAGGAAATATCGACTATTTAATTTATTCTTTTGCTTAATATGAAGTGTGAGTTACACTTTTCGTTGATATCATTCAACAGCATGATGTATTATGTACTTTTGCAGGTAAGTCGGCTTATGGACCTCATTGTTAACAGTCTGTATAGCAACAAGGAGGTCTTCCTTCGTGAACTTATCAGGCAAGTTTCAAACTTTTACCGAAAATTTGCAATTTAGTTTACTTTTTGGTGTAGTTATTTTCTGCATGATGACTTGCAGTCTCAACTTTCTATAAAGGTTTTTCATGCCGTTATGTAAATCATCTAATATTCCAAAAATTTCACACTTCAGTAATGCAAGTGATGCCTTGGACAAGCTGCGATTCCTTAGCGTTACTGCTCCAGAACTTATGGAGGGTGCTCCTGAACTTGACATCCGAATTCAAACTGATCAAGAGAATGGAATAATCACTCTCACGTAAGAATTTGGGCTGCTATATTTTTATTGGAAAATAACATGAAAACTTGCTAACTTGCATGCTATATCCAGGGATTCTGGTATTGGTATGACCCACGAAGAACTTGTTGATTCGCTTGGAACCATTGCCCATAGTGGAACTGCCAAGTTTCTAAAAGCTTTAAAGGTGCATGGTCTTTTTAATACTTACAAATATATTATTATGTTTTTGACTAACGAGACGTCAAATAGAAGTGTTTTGTAAGATGATATAATTATACAAACCATTACCTTTGGCAGGATAGCAAAGATGCTGGTACGGACAGCAATTTGATTGGGCAATTTGGTGTCGGATTTTATTCAGCTTTCTTGGTTGCTGATAAGGTACATTGTGTTGTAAACCTTGTGATTTTTGAACTATATATGATTTCGTGGTCTTCAAATGTCTCATTGATTATGTTATTATCAGGTTGTCGTCTCAACAAAAAGTCCGAAATCTGATAAGCAATATGTTTGGGAAGGGGAGGCCAATTCCAGCTCCTACATTGTTCGAGAGGAGACTGATCCTGAGAAGTTAATTCCTAGAGGAACATCCATTATGCTGTATCTCAAGGTCTATATGCAAATCATTTAGCTTCTATTTTTGATTTTATTATATTATTAGTTCCAATGGCGATAACAGACTATATTTTGTTTGTACTCAGCGTGATGATAAAGGTTTTGCTCATCCCGAGAGAATCGAGAGACTCGTCAAAAATTATTCGCAGTTTGTGTCGTTTCCAATTTACACATGGCAAGAGAAGGGATTCACAAAAGAGGTACTTCTGAACTTCTCAAACTTAAATAATAATTTTCTCTCTTTTCATCTACGGATAAGTCTGTTTTTGAGGGTCTCAGACTATTCTGCTAACTTGTAATTCGTATGGTAGACTGTCTTCTGGTGTGGAACTCTATTTTGGCTAATTCAGTAGTGTTTCTTTTGAAACAGGTTGAGGTTGACGAGGATCCAGCTGAGGCCAAGAAGGATGGAACTGATGACAACGTTGAGGTGAGTGGGTATCTTATAATTATATCGAGTTCATGTTATACCAAATTCGAAATCTAATGAGCGATGATGATTCTCTAAGCAGAAAAAGAAGAAAACTAAGAAAGTTGTTGAGAAATACTGGGATTGGGAACTCACCAACGAGACACAGCCTATATGGGTGAGTTAACATTTCTAATATGATGTTATCTTTGAATATTGTGCACATTGTTTTGTGAAGATGTGTACTGAAACACTTCTTATTTTTCAGCTTCGGAACCCTAAGGAAGTTACAACACAGGAGTATAATGAATTCTACAGGAAGGCATTCAATGAGTACTTGGATCCTTTAGCGTCTTCACACTTTACAACTGAGGTGAATGCTAGATACATGTTTCCAATATTTAAGTTGATGCAAGTTTTACCAGTTCTAGGTTTGGTTAATTACTTAATTTATATATTTTTGGTTCTAATGTACCTTTGCATCATGTAAGAATTGAGGGTATGGCTCACACAAATGGTATTCGTCTAAAACATAATTTTGATGTCTTGTTGGAAATGATATGTTGACATGTAATTCGATTTGCAGGGTGAGGTTGAGTTCAGATCAATTCTCTACGTGCCTGCAGTCACTCCGATGGGAAAGGAAGACATTGTTAACCCAAAAACTAAGAATATCAGGCTTTATGTCAAACGTGTCTTCATTTCAGACGACTTTGATGGAGAGTTGGTAAGAACAATCACTACTCTGTATAAACAAAGGAGTTTTCAGTTGATTACTAACTACTTCTTTTTTGTATTTGTCGCAGTTTCCACGATACTTGAGTTTTGTCAAAGGTGTTGTTGACTCTAATGACCTCCCATTGAATGTATCACGTGAAATTCTCCAAGAAAGTCGCATTGTAAGTAAATTTCACATTTTTTTCTTGTTTCCTATAAATTGAATGACAACGTGAATATTGATTAATTTTCGTATCCAAAAGGTGAGGATAATGAGGAAACGATTAGTAAGGAAGGCATTTGACATGATCCTTGGCATATCCATGAGTGAGAACCGAGAGGTAACCACCTTCTTTGCCTTATAATTACTAAAAATTAGTAATCCTTTTGTGTTGATTTTCTTACATTTTACTTGCAAATTCTTTGCTTTAGGACTATGAAAAATTCTGGGAGAACTTTGGGAAGCATCTGAAATTGGGTTGCATTGAAGACCGTGAAAACCACAAGCGTCTTGCTCCTTTGCTACGGTTTTTCTCTTCACAGAGTGAACAAGAAATGATCAGCTTGGATGAATATGTTGAGAACATGAAACCTGACCAAAAAGATATCTATTACATTGCTGCTGACAGTGTCACAAGTGCAAAGAACACACCCTTCTTGGAGAGACTATATGAAAAGGATCTCGAAGTATGTAAACTTTTGTCTATACAAGCTGCTACAACTTTCATGTTTGCCTTGTGTGTAAATGCTCTTTAGCTTACTTATATGGAAAATTCTGCAGGTGCTATTCTTAGTTGACCCTATTGATGAAGTTGCTGTCACAAATCTCAAAGCGTACAAGGAAAAGAACTTTGTTGACATTAGCAAGGAAGACTTGGACATTGGTTAGTCTTATTTTTTTCTGCTTTCTCCGTGTCTTGGAGTTGGAATAAGAATCTACTACCTCCTTTGTCCCAAAGTAGTTGTCCATTTCTAGATTATTTTGTCCCATATTAATTGTCCACTTGCAAAAAGAAATAGATACTCCATATAAGTTACTAAGTTTCCTATTTTACCCGTTCAAATGACCATTGCTAAAATCTTAACTTTTTATTAATAAAGTAATAATTTGGTTTTTATATAATCTCAATTGAAAGATAATATTGCAACAGTTACATCTGTTTCTAGCAGCAACATATTAATACCTGTGGTGGATATGCATTTCAAACAGTAAAGAATTATGCCCTATTTGTTTTGAGGGAAAGACTTACTTTTGTGCATTTTCTCTTGTTGAACCTTTTAGGTGAGAAAAATGAGGAGAAGGAAAAGGAGATGAAACAGGAATTTGGACATATTTGTGACTGGATGAAGAAACGGTTGGGAGACAAGGTTGCCAGTGTTCAAATTTCAAATCGTCTAAAAGCATCCCCTTGTGTTCTTGTTTCTGGAAAGTTTGGTTGGTCTGCAAACATGGAAAGGTAGTATTTTCAGTCTGTCTGTGCTGCTGCATGCTTAATTGAGGCTTCTATATTTTTGTCGAGACTTATTTTCTTTTTGGTTTATTGGCAGGTTGATGAAGGCACAGACAGTTGGTGACTCTTCTAGCCTGGACTTCATGAGAAGCAGGAGAGTGCTTGAGATCAATCCAGAACATCCAATTATTCAGACATTGAGTGTATGATTCTCTTTTTGGATAGCTAGTCTACTTCTGTTAGATATTTTGATATAGCTCTTTAATACGTAAAAACTCTATATGTGCTTGCTGCAGGCTGCTTGCAAGAGCAGTGGTGATGATGAAGAAGCCATGAGAGCTATCGATCTTCTTTATGATACTGCATTGATTTCTAGTGGTTTCACTGTAAGTGATTTATATTGCATCTCTATACTGCAACTTTTGCGGGTTGAAAATATGACAAATAATGTTGATAAACTGAATCAATGAAAGAATTACATTAAACATTTATGGGATCATATATCAGGAGGCCAGCCATTTAATAAAATAAATATGTAGGCCACCCAACTGTGTGTTTTCATTTACACCGAATTTTTGGACAAGTTTATACCGGATAATTATTAAACGGCATGAATGAACATAACACTGACATAACAAAACAAAATGAGTAGAAAAATCGACTGTGAACTTTTAGTTATACCCTTCTAAATCAAATTTAACCAGATAAGGTTGCATATAAACTTCGGGTATTATTGGTATTTCACATATAATTTTTCGTTCGTATTACTTTTGTAGTTGGCTTCTTGATTTCCGTTTTGTAGTTTTTGGTCATATAAGCTGGTGTAAACGAAAACAAACAAATAGTCGGGTGGCCGGCCTATATAAGTTTGTTTTAATAAACGGTGATAAAAAAAAATGAAAAGTTGAGTGGCCTCCAGATATAATATCACAAAATTTCTAGTAGTAGGGGTTTATTTTAATATAGTCAAACCTGCATATTACCCTTCAGTTATAAAATTAGGATTATGTTGGATTAAGATAAGATCCATAACACCGTGCATAAGAAATTTAGCTTAGGTTTTGCTAAATAAGGTCATCGTTTAACAGAACAATTATTACCTTGGTGTTCTATGTTAACAATGTATTGGGATTATAATGGTTGTCTGTTTTTTGATATGATGCAGCCTGAAAGTCCATCACATTTCGGGGGGAAGATCTATGAGATGATGAACATGGCTTTGTCAAACAAATGGGTGCCTCAACAACCATCCTTCAATACGCACAGCTCACAGCCACAAGAAGCTGAGATAGTAGCTGAACCCCAACCAACTCTCGAAGCAGAGGTAGTTGAGCCAGTTGAATCTGGCTCTCAGAAGTGAGTCTAGTCGATCAAAACCAGTTCTCGGAAATAACGCCTGCAGGGCCCTTAAAGGTCTTATGTTATTAATGTTTTATTTTTGGCAGTCTCAGAGGGAAAAAATTACACATGTAGAGTTTTTACGTACTATTTAGGGAATGTCAGTCTTGGATCTTGACTAATATGCAATGAGCTACAATATTTTTGGGGGTCCTGAGGACGAGTCTTGAAGACTATCTGGAAATTGCTTCCAGTTAATTGCAACGTAGTTATTTTTATAAACATTGCAATAATGAGTTTTCTCTAGCGTTGTAGCCTTTTCCTTGGCGTCGATAAATTGCTCGAATCATGCCTGTATTGATAGAAATCAACCCACAATAACCACTGTTCACATACTGTTCTTGTTATGCTATGTTAGTTCTTTGCGGAACAAATTCTTCTTACAACAGAGCGTAGATGAAGAACCTAAAATCGAGTAACAAGCTAGATGGGCAATATCAACAACAGCAAATATTCTTTTACTATTAGAAAAAAATAAAGCCAATGAAAACAACAATGATAAAAGAATCAATCAACTATCGATTATTCATATTAGTTATAAGATCAGTTCAGGTTCTCACTAAAAACATACTGTACTATAATCTAAGGCTAAGCAATTTTTTTTAAAAAAAAAAGGTTATCACTCTTCCTCCACTGCTGCTTCTTTCTTCTTGTCCGTGTTGCCGCATTCCTTCTTCATCTTCTCCTCATCCATTTTATTAGAACGACGTTGATCATCAAGTGATGATGCAGATGTTTCCAGTTGTTTTCTTTCCCAAGCGTTGGAATACAAAAACTCTATGTAAGATGCATCCCATGTTAAGTAAGGATTATACTCACCTTTGAGTACGAAAGGTCTGTACGGCCATCCTTTCTTCTCTAAAATCTTGCTCCACAAACGATCTGCCATGGCTTCTTCGCGAATTTCTTCCATCTCTGCTTGCTTGCTTGCTAATTCGGGTTGTTTTTTGAGAATTTGAGTTTGAGTTTTTTGTTTTGTGGGAGAATGTTTATTTATAGAGACTCTACTTTCCATACTTAACATTACATTACGCGTCATTATACTAATCGACTATTGTAAACTTCAATTTGAATTAGTTTCCTTAGGGCTTGTTTGGTTCGCAGAATGTTTTTGACGGAATTGGAATCTGTTTAAGGAATTGGAATGTGAAGGAATGGAATGTTAGAAATTGAAATCTTTAGGATTTAAAATCTGACGGAATTGAAATTTGCAATTACTAGCGCATGTTTGGTTGGAAGAAGGAAATGTGAAAAAGTAATTATATTAAAATATTTAAAATTTATTTTTAGTTTAAGATTAATAAACTAAAATTATTTAATAAATAAATTACTTATCAAATAATTATAATAATTTTTTAAATAATATTATATAAACTAATATATTAAATAAATAGTGTTTTTATATAAAATACAATTATATTTTTTAAGGTATAAATTAAAAAAGTAAGCTATAAATAAATTATATTTAATTTTAAATAAATAATAATTTTTAAAAATAATAATAATAATAATAATAATAATAATAATAATAATAATTTTTAAGTAAATGATAATCTATATTCAATTTTAAATAAATAATAATTTTTAAATCTTAATAAATTAGTTGTTTATAAAAATTAATAATAATAACAATAATAATTAAATGATCATTTATAATAATAATAATAATAATAATAATAATAATAATAATAATAATAATAATAATAATAATAATAATATGAATTCCATGGAATTGTAAACAATCCTCTCATATATGCCATGGAATGTTGGATTCCACATATATGGGATTTTGAAGGAATTTCATTCCATTCCGTTTGCCAACCAAACACAGTAAGGAATGAAATTCAGATTCCAAATTCTTTGAATTTGTCAACCAAACACGTTATAGAATGGAATTGGATTCCAATTCCACCAGAATCCTTAGGATTCCGTCGAACCAAACGGGCCCTTATTTCCTTGCCGTTGGAAGATTTTAGTTTCCTTTCAATAAGTTTTTTTCTGCTATACTATAGCAGCTCCAAGATTTTAGTTTCCTTTATACAAACTAGTTTCCTTTTACAGTCAATTTAATATAATATTATAGCAATGAATTTTATAAAATTATCAAAAAATTGTGCGACTCCACTAGTTTTTTGACACCTGTTCACGAAGAGAATATTTAGTTGGTGGGGTGTTTTGCTAGACCGACGGCTATGTTTTTTGCTAGGTTGTGCTTTTTGCGACCACTTTTTGTCTTTTTGCAAAAAAGCACATAATTTTTTTTATAAAAAATGAGCTATTTTTGTTTTATTTGAAAAAAGACAAAAAGTAGTCGCACAAAAGTACAAATGATAGGACATACTTTTTAAGATAAACCGTACTTTTATGCAACCATTTATGACCACACGAAGCTGAGATAGTAGCTGAACCCCAACCTACTCTCAAAGAACAGGTAGTTGCGCTAGTTGAATCTGGCTCTCAGAAGCGAGTCCACTTGCGTATTAATAAGCTGGAGAGAAATCCCAAACACCCTCTTAAAGTAAAATAGTCAATTGATATAATTAACACTATTACATCACTTCAAGCATGAGTTATTGATTGAGACATTTATTATTAGTATAAGATTCTGAAGTACAACGTAATTCAAAAAAAATTTCATCCAACATCCTAGGTAATCTGAATTCCCTCCTTTGATGTAATTGTAATGATTGAATTATAATTACAGCGTAAACCAAACAGCCTAAGTAATGTAATTTGAATTACAATTTCCTCCATTCTGCGAACCTAACAGCCTACTTAATGTAATCAAATTACAATTACATCCAATTACGCCAGATTACGGCGAACAAACGCCCCCTTATTAAGGCTACCAAATATAAATAAAAAAGTTTGATCATATTTACAATATTAATCTTAGTAAAATACACCGTTGGTCCCTAAACTTTCCACGAAACATCACCAGGCACCCTAACTTTTCAAAATCGTCGCCTGGCGTCCAAAAGTGTGGGTTTAGTGGCCGAATGCGTCCCTTGACCAGAAATGGTGAGGTCAACGCACGTTTTATGTTCTAGTTTCAGGGGCATAATAGTCCAATCACTATTTAATTATATCTAACCCAAGCTAAACCCGACAGTAAACTTGAGGGACCAAATGTGAACACTCAACTTAATATTTGGCAGGAGTTTAAGTATCACAACGGTAACGTAGACAAATTGAGGGACCAACCATGTATTCCCTGACACGCTCTACTTCACGTCTACATGCATGTATACTTCCAACAAATAATGGGGAATCAAAGAGATCAAAAAATGCTTCTAAAATTTAATGCAGACTCTTCGTTTTCCCCATTATTTGTGTATATATTGGTTAGTTCTACATGTTGCTGAATACCAATCTTATATCGTCAACATCAAAACACATCAAACACATTCACTTGAAATCATGTTGTCCGGAAACAAACGAGCAAGAGATGCGGATGCTATCCAAGACGAGGTATTGACCAAAAGACCAACTACTGAAGCAGCAGAAAACCCTGTTTCTAAGCAACAAAAGTCGGCCAATGTTGAAGGTGATGAGAGCTGGTACTATGAACTAGAAGCTGCGTTGGAACAGGAGGAAGATCCAAAGGACAAGGAAGAAGCAAAGGAGAAGAAAGAAGCAAAGGAGCAGGAAAAAGGAAAGGAGGTGGCAGAAGGAAGTCATGCTGATGTGAAAGAAGAAACGCTTTCTGCAGCGGCAAAGGCGCATTGGAAAGAGAAGGCTAGACTTAGGAAATTAGAAAAAAAAATGGATACACAAAATACATGTTGAACCTGAAGAGGATGATGAATGTTTAGAAACATACGATTATGATAATTTACATTTGGCATACGCCTCGGATTAATCTCATTATGTAACGCAACATATTTTAAATGATAATTTTAATCTTGATTTTGCCGAGTTTTTGCTTTCAATTGCATGTTTGCATCTGCATTTGCAGTTTAACGGGTGTTTGGATTTAAGCACTTTGACTTTCACAAGTCAACATACACCCAATAATTGAATGACTGTTTGGATTTGTATCAGACTTTGTTTGGTCAGTTGACTACTATAAGTCAAAGTATCCAAATGCTAAATGCTAAAAACTCAATGTCTTAACTCATTTTCATGTTGTCTAAATGTGCTGGTATACGCATCACAATCGATTGATTTCATGTTGACAACCATTACAAACTTCACTACCATCTTAGTTAGTTAGATTGAATGTTATGTGTGCTGAGATGTTGAAAGTTTATGATTTTATTGAATTTAATAGAATGTAGGGTTAGACATTAACCATACCATAGTTGCAAATGTGGTTGGACTATTTTGCCCTTGGAAAATGTATGAAAACTGAGCGTTGACCTCACTGTGACAAATGGTACATTTTCATAAACTACTTTTATAATAAATTTCCATTTATTATATTTACTTTGAACAGTATATGCATTTTAGCACATTTCTGCATGTTTCTGCACGTTTCTGCATGTTTTCGGGAACCGTTTTGTACACTGTAGCTCACAGTGACTCCTGAAAAAGTTTATTTTTGTCAGTAAACACAAATTAATCATTTCGGATAGTTACTGACAAGTTTCGTAATTTACTGAGAGTTTCTCGGTATTTGCTGAAAAACAACGCCGCACGAAGGAGAAAGATCCAATTAAACTTTTTCGCAACATGCTAATAGTAAATAGGGGAACGAACTCAGGAGGAATAAGCCAATGATGATATGGACTTGTGGGTCTTTGATGCCAGCATTACCAGAGCAAGAAAGTCAAAAGCGTGAGTGTGTCGTCATGGTTTTATTAACAATCAACACTACGATTTTTGATGGCCATAGCAATGATGGTTCCGTCGTTGCTAGCAAAAGTCATACGATCAGAAAAAACACTACCATTTCGGTTGTTGTTTAAGTTGAAGAATCATGTAAACAAGTACATTCGTGACTTGCGATTCAGATATCAGAATGATTAACCCTTTTTAAGATATCGAAAGTAAATGTGTGTGTACACACACTTGAAGAATGATAGGAATGCCACGGGTCAGGAAGCTTCAGTGCAAGTAGGCAATCGACTAAAAGAGGATACACCATCAGGCTGGCAACTGTAAAAGGTACCACTGCAAGATACGGGTGATCATCAGCTTTATCAACTCCAACTCCAGGTGCATCACAGGCCCACCCATGTGGCACAGTATTTAAATTCATCTATTTTTTTATTCATGAGAAACGGCTGTTATAAGGCGAACCAAAAGGCAAGCTTGCTCAGACACCGTGAATAATGACAAAGAGGATAATCGCCTGCCATTGGCTGCACCATAATAATGCTGCATGGCCAAGATGCAGAGATCACAACTTTAGCGATTCACTGAGAATATGCACAGCCTTTAGACAATCGATTATCACCATCCACATCCGGCATCACTCAGTTAAGCCGAATTAAAAATCAGGAATGCCAAACAGCCTCTAAGAACTGTACAAATAATTTTGCCTCATTAGAGCGTTTGGTGTATATTAAAATTGGGGTCCCTATGTCATTTGTCATGTTATCGAATTTGCTTTAGGCCACCCATAAGGCACTCGCGGGCAAAACTCAGGCAAGCAAATAAACATTATTTTATATCTGAAGTCTAGCGGGTAAAAGACACGTTTTAAATCACCACAAAAATATACCTGATATTTTAAAGGAGCTCAGATATGTTGTATTAAGATCATCATGGGCCTATAAGCGACAGGGGCATCACAGTTGGCATATGCCAAAGCTTTGTCAAGTAGCAATTACATGCCGGATGCTAGCAAGATGAATGACGGCCTGACCTGTTTTTGCAGACATCTACATTTCATCACATTGCCTCCGATTATTTCTACCAGATAAGTAAAGGATCACGAACAAAAATGACGAAGCAAGATAACATACAAGATACATAACGGGCTAGCTANNNNGCACGCGAACCGACACCACAGTAATTTGGAAAAAGGTCAAGTAAATATATTTTTGAGTCAGTAAACTCATTTTATTACTTTTCTGACAAAACCGTGGCTAAAAACTTTATTTTACGTATTCGTGGTCTAAAAACGTCAAACCGGGACATAAACGGCTACGTTTAAGCCTAAACCGACACACGATACACCAAACCGGGACAAAAGTTATAAACTCCCCCCCCCCCTGCGACACCTAGCCGCCACCTACACCAACCCACCACACCAAGGAATAATCTTTACACCTTATTATCCTCTAAACACCTTATAATCCAAGGATACATGCCTATTATCCAAATCTATTATCCAAACCATGTTATTAACTAGACTATTTGCATGTTCCAAACTTTCTATATCTTTTCTTTCTCTTTCCTTTGGCCGCCACAAAACACACACAAAACACATACTTCTCCTAAAATTTAAGATCAAGATCACTAGGGTTTGATATACAAGTATTTTGGGGTTATATATAAGGTTGATTTTGGGTTGATTTGGAAGAGTTTTGGCGTCTTGTTATTTTCTTCTCCTAGCCACGTTCCAACTTACAATCTTTGTAAGGATCCTCAAACTTTTCTAATTTTTGTTTATTACATGTTTTTATGATGATCTAAGGTGTTACCAAGTGTTAGATATGGTATATTTTGTTAAGTTGATAAACTATATACATATTGCTTGCATGCATGAGATTTTTTGAGCATATTAAATGCTAGGACATTTATCGAGTATTTTTCTTGCTAGGGGTTAAAAATCCATTTCGCCAACACCTAGATACAAACGACATCACCAAAGTAACTTTGCAAAGATTATCAACACCGTTAACTACAAACAACGTAAGCAAAGTAAACCTCAAATCTTCTCAAGAAATTCATCAAACACATGGTAGGCAAATGAACAAAAAACATACCTTTATATCAAATAACAATGATCACAATTAAGGGTTGGATCGAATATAAACGCGGGTAACAAATACACCCAAAATTAAAAGGCTAACTGTTATGTAACCGAAACGACACACCATGGTTACACACCCAAGACCATCGTCGCACGCCGCTGATGGCAGCAACAAAGGTAACGGACTCATGGCATAAGAACCATCTGGAATATGGTCGGTGTAAGATATGTGTCTGTGTCTTGTATAAGATCTGTGTAGATTTGTCTAGAACAAACTATACCGGAACAAATATCCAGCTTTTTTTTGGGCCATTGTGACGGATCTGGCTGGTTTTTGGACCTTTTGTGATGGATCAGTGGTAGCCCAAAGGTTTTGGCGGGAAACCCACGACCAAAACGGCGTCGCACACGACGGTATTTAATATATAGTATAATGTTAAATGTATGAATAAGGTAGTGACCATCCGAGTATTAGATTAATTGATTAACGCGCTAGCGATCTAGTGTGTTACTTGGTGACCATCCATTATGCAAATAACGCGCCAGCGATCCGAGAAGTGCACTAGTGACCATCCGTTATTTGAAGCGTCGAAGACTCGCGTTAGCGATCTACTAAGTTTATGCAGGAGATGTTTGAACGAAGCTAGGTTTAACCTTTAAGCCTCAAAACCCTTTTTACCGTTTTAGACTTGTTACTCCTTAGCTTTAGTGGGGGAGATGCGTATACTTGTCAAGCTTATGATAGAATATTCGTCACAACTAAGCAACTAAACGATTTAGAATTGTTTTATATTGAAAAATTATTTTGTTTCTAACTCGTTAAGTGTTTGGTTGTGTGATTATGATAAGACGAATACGTGCATTAACTATAAAAATAAATCCTAATACCTTTTAGGATACATTTTCATAAGTAAAATCTAAGGTTTACTTGGGGACAAGTAAAGTTCAAGTGGGGGGGATATTTGATGAACTCAAATAAGTACATATTATTATCATCATTTATCCTATTTATTTGACTTGTTTTACTTTATTATGTATGAGAATCGGTACTTTAATGTTTACTTTAGTGTTTCTCAGGTAAAAACAGATAATAGGTGAAACTTGGCGATTTTGGACTAATTATGGAGCAAAACGAGCAAGATGTCAAAAGTCTACTGAAATCCAGAAGATGCGCCGTATCTCTCTCAACAGATACGCCGCAATATCATACTTAGATGAATTCGAAGACCATTGCCTGACTGTGAAGAATGCGCCGCATGGAGTTCTACCATGCGCCGCATCTCTCTCAACAGATACGCCGCTTGTGAAGAATATTCCAGAATATATTAATCTTGCACCCCACGCGAAGTTAAGTCAATGCGCCGCATCTACCTATATCAGGCGCCACATCGTACCCTAAAATAGAAACTATAAATACCCCAAGACTTAGACGAATTTAGTGTGCAACAAAACCCTAAGGAGCCGAGTTCAGTCGAAGAGGCAACACAAGACACCCCCCCAAACGAAGATATTAGAGCTGTAAGAAGGTCCTGCATGTATTTAATTCATTAAGTAGTTTTGTTTTATTGTAATAGTACACTTTAATTCAGCAGGATAGATGGGCATATGTATGTGACTACGGAAAATCATGCATACCTCTTAAAATTGCTTTCCCATCAATTAAAGTTTATATGATGATGTCTTTGGTGACTTATATTAGTGCTTTGATAACCTCTGTGTCTAGCTGAGCTTTGCGTTGGGCCGCCATACCCCTTCCTCGCCTATTTTATCTGACGTCTTTGGATGAATATGATAGACATAAGTAATCATTAAGGGTGGATACGCTGATGTGATTAGAGCCAACGAGAAAGATTTAATTATATACACTTCATATAAAACTAGCAATAAAACAAGTGACAAGCTACTTAATTGTGACAAATGGTATTTTTCATAAACTAAATTATATAATAAATTGCTATTTATTATATTCACTTTGAACGTTATATGCATTTTAGCACATTTCTGCATGTTTCTGCACATTTCTGCATGATTTCGGGAAC
>LBNU01022112.1:7286-21407 GCA_014162995.1 Artemisia annua | reverse complement strand
GCACAACCACAAATCTATAAAAAAATTGTGTTACTGTACATTTCACTGTGGATCCCCTCACAGACAACTGTAGCAAAAATAAACCCGTTTTTTTCAGATTAGGGAAGCACCTAAAAGACGCCGGAGTATGCACCGGCAAAGGATCCGGTTGGATCTCAAAAAAAGAAGAGGTGCGTGAGTGAGGGTGAATAGGGAACGGGTCGGGTATATGGGAAAGATTTATCACTTGGGCTTGACCCAAGATACTGAAAAACAAAGGGTGGCCACATTGTTGGGGCTTAAAAGTCCCTTATAAATGTAAGGGATAGTAATATACAACAAAATCTTGTTTTATAAGTAATGTCTTTGAAGTTAAAAACATGGCAATTTCATAAAGAGTTAGAAGTTATATAATGGAAGTATAAAGTATTAAAGTACGTTATTTTTAAGCACCATACATGAGGAACAAATTTGGGTTAAGATTTACGATTATTTTAATTTTTAGGACAGAGTCTTAATTTCAAATCCGAGATACACAAACCGAACGAGTGATTTCAATTTTAATCCCTAACCGTTTGGGAAAAACCTTAAAGCAAATAGCCCTTTAATCTTTCTCTTTTGGTTTATTGTAACGAAAAGTAAGATCTAGAAAACTCGAATTCAATGGTTCTAACTGGTATATAGGTATTTCATATAGAAAAAAACAAACAACGAGTGGGTCTGATTCAAATGTATAAAAAAAAGCAGGGACGATGAGCTGCAGTCGTGCGCGCCATCGCTTACATGGCGCTAAGACTGTAGGTTAATTCTTAGAAGGCAGGGTGGTAAGTGGGCGGCAAAGAAAAGGTATATAGTATTTTATATATATTAAAATACAAATAGATATATTATATATTCAACTTATTTTTAATACAACCTCATTAGTTTAGGGGTTGTCTGTGTGATTTGTTCTTTATGAACTTTATTTTGATTATATTCATTACATTTTTTTTAAAAAAGAAGCTTTTATAAAAAATTAACAATCCTAACAGCAAAATCCCAAAATAGCATTTACCCAAAATACGAGGCCAAGTAGGAATTAAGTTTTGAAATTACGAGGCCCAAGAAAGAAATAACCCAAATACTTGAAATTCAAGCCCAAATCCATAAATCCCCTAAATGCTTCTAAAAATGGCGCCACGCCTTACCAAAAAGGCGCGCCTTTGCACGCCTTTTCGCGCCTTATTCCACGCCTTTTCACACGACGCCTAGACCTCACGCCTTGGTCCATTTCGTGGCGCCGAGGCCACGCCTCGCGCCTTGGCGCGCCTTTTAGAACACTGGTAAAAACCATATATGCTTAATGTACTTTATACCTATTCTCATTATGCAGAACCCACGAAAAACTCATTTTGCATAGCGTCATTTTACATCGTTAGTCCTCCTTTTGAACTGTTGGTCCTCATTATGCATTGTTGGTTCTAACGACTCCATTATACGTAATGATAGTTACTTGTACTCGTTAAGTGTGACAATAGACTTCCACCACCATCACCAACCACGGCTAACCCACGACCCCCACCACCCACAACCACTACCTCCACCTCCACCACCCCCACCACCTACAACCACCACCACCAACCACGACCACCACCCACGACCAACACACCACCAACACCACAACCACCCATCACCACCACCATCTCAACCACACCACCACCCCCACCTCAGCCACTACCAACACCACTACCCACCACCACTACCCATCACCACCTCAACCACAACCACCACCACCACTACTTAAACCCTAGTTTTATCTAAAAACCTGATACTGAGGAAGTATTAGATGACCTTGAGGCTAGTTTCATAGACCCTGAACACAAAGTAAACAAATGTGTCATATCTCCTAAACATGATCCAAATGTTTAGGATCATGTTTAGAATAGATGACACCTTTATTTACTTTGTGTTCAGTGGTTGAGGTGGTGGTGGCGGGCAGTGGTGGTAGTGAGTGGTGGTGGTGGGTAGTAGTGGTTACGGTGGTGGTGTGGTGTGGTGGGTAGGTGGTGGTGGTGCGTGTTGAAAAATATATTACTCCAAAAACATTTTTTACATCAAAGCATCTATAAGGCACATTTGGATCATGTTTAGGATAGATGACATCTATAAGGCGCATTTGGTAGTGGGTGGTGGTGGTGTGGTTGAGGTGGGAGGGGTGGTGGTGGGCGATGGTGGTGGGTAGTGGTCGTGGGTGGTGGTGTTAGGACTGTTACGTATAATGGAAGTGTTTGGATCAACAGTGCATAGTGAGGACCAATGGTGTAAATTTAATGAGGACCAACGGTGCAAAAAGAAGACTAACGGTGTACAAGACGCTATGCATAATGATTTTTTTCGTGAGTTCAGTATGCATAATGAGAATAGGTATAAATTACATTAAGCATATATGGTTTTACCCAATAATAAATGATAATGAAATAAGAAACAGCAAAACGGTCACTTTATTATATCATCTTCACATATGAAGTTTGTCATGCAAATTAAGATCAAACTATATTTATTAACACGTCTTGGGATTGAGATTGTATATTGATCTACAAACATCAATCGACCATATCTACATGTTTTCACAACATCTATTATATATAACATTTAGATGTCTATACACAAAGTTCTTCACATATGCTGACCGACACAATGATTCAAAATGAGCAACCAAATGATTCACCAAAATTATTTTTAAGACAAAATTAACACATAATCATAATAGTAATTTACATGTTAATTGAACATAATACATTCAAGTATTTCAACCATGCCACCGATTAGTTTTAACTTTTAAGTACAATTAAGCATGTGTATGTTAAAATTTTCAACACATTAACCAACAATTAACTAGTACAATATCCGTGCGTTGCCCGGGTATAACGATTCAATATTTAAGAAAAATATATTTAAAAGTTATGAGTATATTTTATAAAAAAGTACTTAAAAACACACACACATCAATACAACTGGAAACGAAGTATTTGAAAGTGCAAATTTGAGTTAAGATATTTTAGTGATAATGTTAACCATTTGAGTGATAATGTTGACCACTTCAAATTTGTATCAATCTAATGTATATTCCAAGCAAGGTTATAAATAGCGTGAAGCGTGGCGTAGCGGCATAGTCAAGCCTCAAGCTTTAGCGTGAGGCGTTGCGTTATAGCGTTTTTAAGGCGTGATTCAAAGCGGCAAAACGTATTTATAGAGTTGTCAATATTAGTTAGCTACTAGGCTTAAAATTGAGTTATGGAGCTACTAAGCCCAAATAAATACTTGTAAATAAGCTCAGTCCAATAAATCTTAAAAAAAAAAANGCGCTATTTAGAACCATGATTCCAAGTGTATGTCGTCTTCTCATAGTACTGATACTCATTCTTCATATATTACTGATAATGTATTGCGGTTAGCGGTTAGATAACTAATGTGTATTTCAAGTGTACATCTTCTCATATACTGATAGCCATTCTACATAAATTAGTATATATTAAACATGCATTAATGTGTATTCCACGTGTTCATTATCCTTTCAAAATGATATAAAATCCATCAAAACTGATATGGCAACCATTAGTGGTGTTAATCGGGTTGGTTGGGTTCGGGTCAAATGGGTCGGGTCCAAGTCGGGTCGAGGCTAAAAATAATATACCCGAACCCGACCCTATTTGATCTCGAGTTAGTCGGGTTCAGGTCGAATCGGGTCAGGTCAAGTCGGGTTCGGGTCTGTGCCATTTACAAAATCATAGAATTTATGTATAAATGACACATTTTTCTTGTTGCATTTGTTTGTTACATACTTATAGACTTGGCCACTTATCATGAGTCGGTTCTGTAACTTGTTTTGACAACCAACTTGTGATTTTGAGATGCCCAGGGTTACGTTGTGCTTGTTAGGTGGTAAAAACGTCGACCCTCACTCATGACCAGCTAAGTTGCATGTCAATGACGTCTAATATTTGTATTTTCTTTTTTGTAAAGGCACACTTTTGTGGAGTTGCAACAGACCAAATCTTATTTATACTTGTAAAGTTTGCTAATATATCAAACGAACAAATACATTTTCCCTCCTAAATACAAATCCTACTACATATGAAACCTCTTTTTCTGCCCCACAATATTTCGTATACATCATACATGTGCTCTATCAAAACATTTCACCCACAAAATTTAAAACTATCTTTCACTATCAAATACTACGTATAATGTTTTAATTCATATATGTGTACTGCATGCATATTCAATGTTTTAATTTCATTATAAGTGCCTTTAAACATATTTTAAAACAACGTTAATCTCAGACTTTTAAAGAAGATATTAATAAAGATTGAAAAAAGACAAAAAAAAAAACAAAAACAAAAAAAACAAAAAAAAACTTGGGTTAGTCGGGTTGACCCGAACCCGAATAAGAGAAGTATTTTGACCCGATACCCGACCCTAGTTCGTACTCGGGTTAATCGGGTTGACCCGATTGACCCGAATTAGATTTTTGACCCGAGTAACCCGACCCGATTATCCTTATTCGGGTCCGGGTCGGGTTTTTTGACACCCCTAGCAACCATCTGTATGTCGTCGATCAAATTCGTACACCAAGAAGCTAAGATAGCGAACCATTGAAACTGTGACAACCTAGTTCAAAGTCATCTCCATTGTGCACATGTATAATAAACATCCATGTTCCATCCTTTCTTCCATTTTTCATGCCATATATAAACAACGAACAATATCTACATGCTTTGCCAAATACAGTAGTACAACCAAATTGTGACATCAGGTGAGTGAAAATGAACATGTATAAGTAATAATTGTTGCATTAAAACATAAGTGACCCAAATAACATCTATACAACTAAAAACCAATACCATGAGGAATTCAACCTATGGTTGAACCGAATAAGCAAACAGAAGTACATGAATAAAACATCGAAAAAGACATTAAAACATTGAAAAGCAACAAAATATTGACCAACCGAAAATATCATCTTCTTCTTCATCATCTTCCTCCTCAACATGCATCTTCATCAATCAAACGATAAGTATTATTGCGGCTAAACACGGAAACTTGGTTTCTTTTCTTCCTCTTGATATTGGACATTGAGAAAACATCATCAAGAGTATCATCATCCCCATCAAATATGCTCTCATCGTCCGAACTTTCGATTTCAATAACATCATTCCATTTCCATGACGTCAAGTTTGCTTTTCTTTTCCTTTTCCTTTTCTTAGACTCGCGAATCACCTCATCAACCAACGGTTGGGTATCAAGTTTCACGTTGTCGTCAAACTGTCGTTTAAAGACGGGAATAAAACATTACACCTTCATACGAATAATAGAAAGGAGTGTTACCTCATGATCATGAAGATCGGCATTATCATTCCCGGCTTGCTGTTCAAAGGAAGAATAAAAATGTCACGTGTTGATAAAAAAAAGTTTGACTTGAGATGTTGTAAAATAACTTTACCCTCTAATGGATGAAAAAGAGCATTTGATTCATACCTCCATCTTAGTTGAGTGAAAAAGTATTGTTTTTGTTATGCTAGAAATGTGAATGATTATGAAGAAGAGTCTCTGATGTCTATTTATAAGTTAGAGTTTAGGCGCCAAAATATTTGTTTCAAAAGTTGAATTCATACAAATAGGATAAAATTAGTTTGACTAATACAATGGAACCGGCATGTGGGAAAAGAATCATTTTGAATTTACCACTATTCTCTCAATATTTGTTACTAACAGATAATTAGTGAATTTAAATGGTCAAGATTTAATGTTGGATTGATCCAACGGCAAAAATTGAGTTTAAAGAATTGATGCACCGGCAGCAATAAATAGATAATCATGTATAATTGAATAGCGCAAGCGAAAGCAATTAAAACAATAATCATACACATATATGACTTATTAGGATCTTAATGTATTATGCAAATCATCGATAGTCATGATCATCATATTAATATGTTAATATTAATTACAACACAATAAATATTAACGTAAAATTAAACAAGGAAGAACACTTACGATCTTGTTTCACGGATGTCAGGCACAAACAGAGATAAGAAAAGTAGTTAATTATCACACACTTTGAGTTTATATGCTAAAGAGTATTGAAAACATCCTTAAAATGGTTAAGGTTTGTCTATCAAAAGTTCCACACAAGTTCCACATAAATTATGAACACAAAGCAGTAATATATATAGAAAACAAGGTGTGAAGGCGTCTGTGCGCCATCTCCTCTCCATTATTTAATCCTCAAAGCAGTGAAATGACGATACTACCCTCAATGACTTGGCACTTAACGAGGAAACTAACGGAAATTGGCTCTCGGTGGCTTTTTTGCACTTTTACGTAACGTTAGTGTCATTTTTGCACGCCTTTATGACTCACTCCCAATTTTGCGATTTCGTGATATTTTAGTGACCATTTTTGCAGTTTACCCTTGTATTAATGTAATGTGTTTTTTTAATTAATGAAGTTTATTTTAGTTAATATTGAGTATGTTTTATTTTATGTAAAGGGGAAAAAAAATTTGGACGACAGCACCACATTTTCTGGTGCCAAGGGTTACAGCCAGAATGTGATGCCGTGAGATTTCTGGTGCCGTTGAGATTTTTGCTGACGTGGCAGTACTTTTTCCCCACAGCACGAGCCTGACGGCACGAGCTCTAAACGTATATTTAAATCCGGACCCGCATACTCAAACCCATATAGACCAAACCCGACCCATCTATATTGCCACCTAAATAACTCAAATCCCACAATCATCACAAAACCCTTCAAACAAACCCCTTAAAAAACCCTAATTTAAACTAATCAATGGCAATGGCAATGTTTGTTCGGAAGTTTAGTTCACTCCGTGTTTGCGTTGTCGGCAGTGGTCCTGCCGGTTTTTACACCGCCGAAAAGGTCTCTCTCTCTCACACTTACTGTGTGCTTTCATTTCTGTTGTGTTGACTTTTTTTTTTTTTTTTTTTTTTTTTTTTTTTTTTTTTTTTTTTTTTTTTCTTTTTTGTTTTTTTTTCTTTCCTTTTTTTTACCCAATAATCATGGTTTCCGACCTTTTAAAAGAATCGACAGGAATTGCTAGTTATATATACTTATTTAATCACGGTTTGTTTATTCTACATGTGCATCCTTATATCTTCATATGATGCTGGTAAAAAATGAATACAAAAAAAGTGTATCATTGGACATGGCTAACCTTATAAACCACATTTTGTTGTAGTTTTATGTAGGTCTTTACTTTTAATGCCTTATACTTATTCACATTGTTCTGGTTGCTGTAAGTTGTTCACGTACGATCCTGGCTCTCTCGAGAAGCTCCATAACAACCCTCTAAGGAAAATTTTATCTTACGCCTTTTAAAACAATTACTGCATAATCTAATCTCAAATGGTAATTACCGCCATAAATCTTTAGAGGTCAACCACATTTCTTACAATTAATATACATCAAAACTTCCTGAATACATACGTATGCATTAATAAAGAAATCTTTGCATGAGGCTGCAATANACATTTGAAAAGTTGAGAATCTCAACTTGATTATATATATGCTCATAAGTTATAAAATTCAAACTTATTGTATTAGCTTTTCAATTGTTACATAAACCCCAAGACTTATAAGCTAAACGTTTAGCATTTCACACTTTATAATCAATGACTGCTAAACACTACAGTATTAGACAAACAGCTGCTACTCCTAGTTTTGCTAAACATAGCTATATGTCAGAGCTATACGCAGCCCCGCTGAACATGAATTTATTGTAATTATAATCTTAGTGTAGATTTGGTACCATTTGGTATTAATTTTCATTTAGGCTTACGAGCTTATGTAACATTTGTAAAGCTAATATTAAGTTTAATTTTTATGGCTTATCTAACTTGATAAGTTCAAGTTTATTCATTTTTGTTTAGGATTATTATTAGCTTTTTAAATGTTACATAAGTTCATAAGCTCACACAGACACCCCCTAACTAATGAGGTTGTATTTAAATTAGTTGATTATGTATTTTGTTTTTAAAAAAAAAGTCTTACTAGCCCTCTTACTCCCTCTTACTCTTACCAGTAAGAGGTGGGCAGACGTTTTGCT
Organism: Artemisia annua; assembly: GCA_014162995.1. Taxonomy (NCBI): domain Eukaryota; kingdom Viridiplantae; phylum Streptophyta; class Magnoliopsida; order Asterales; family Asteraceae; genus Artemisia; species Artemisia annua. Next base: position 13,321 of record LBNU01022112.1, on the reverse strand, counting down.
TGTTTGTTTTTTTCTTTTGAATCAGACCCAGTTGCTTGTTTGTTTTTTTCTTTTGAATCAGACCAGTTAGACATATAATATCTTACTGCCTCTTACTCGGTAAGAGATTGAAGACTCGTGTTAATATAATATATTTGATGGTTTATTAACTATGTTATATTTATGATAAAAAGTCTTGTTTCATATTTACATAAGTTACTTAAATAAATTGCAAAAACGAGCACTTAAAATCATTCGGGTAATTATACAAAAACAAACAACATTATTTCGTTCAGATTTAGACTGACCTCTTACTGGTAAGATGTGGTAGTAAGATTCAGACCTAAAACATCTTAATGAAACAAACACACCCTTAGTTTGTTTTGTTAAAAACATACGAAAGGTAGTATCGTAATAGCTACTTGCCTACTTTTTGGATGTTATCTTGTGTTCGTGATCCTGAATTAAGGTGTTTTGAGTAAAGATGTTATAGTATGACACTCTTAAACGGATCCACATTTGACTGTTGACAGTCACGCGGGTTAGTTTTGAACTCTTAAGAAATGAGTCAAGTCACATGGAAACTTAAAAACCATAATTGACAGCGTTTATACTACTAACATGGACTTATTGATGTTATCGACATCAAACAAATTATGGTCGATGAATCAATTTAATACTAGAATTTACTCTCATCGATCAAACACGGACGTTATTTGTTATGTGCTAGTGATATTTGTAAAGTGCCCGTCACTTTTGTTTGATGGAATTACTTTCATGTGGAACTAATAGATGCTGAAAGCACATGAGGGAGCAGAAGTTGATATCATTGATAGACTGCCGACGCCATTTGGATTGGTTCGTTCTGGTGTAGCACCTGATCACCCTGAAACAAAGGTATGCTTTGCTAGATTACGACATTTATTTTCAGTTTTGGTTTAGATTCTGGCTAGGATTTGTGGATTTTGTTTCTTTTATCTAGTACCAATTCTCGTTAATTTGTGCCAAAGTTTGGTTACAACCAGCTGGATATCATTTTGATGATTCTAGTCATGTTGAGTTTGCTATTGGATTATTCATCGAAGCTGTAGAAAGTAGAAACATTGTTAAAAGGCTTTACTGAATCGTTAATGATCAAAACAGGGTTTTAAACTTAGAAAAGTGGAATTTGAAGTGAATACTAATTTTGAAGTTGGTAATTGATATAAATGAGTATAGAGGGAGATTTATAAGAAAAGGCTGAACTGAATTGGTTTTATAAATGAGTGCGTTTTTTACTTTTTACCACTTTCTGAGTATTTCTTTAATCTATCTCCTGAAGCAAAATCACCTTAATTGATCTAGTTGACCAGAAAACTTGCAACAGATTGTCATCAACCAATTTTCTCGGGTTGCACATAATGAACGGTGTTCATTCTTTGGGAATGTCTCTCTTGGATCCTCCATTTCTTTGTCAGAGCTTCGTCAAATTTACCATGTGGTAAGGTCACAAGCTTTTGCTCAATACCGTTTATGATTTTATTTTCTTTAGTCTTTAGCCGTATGTGTACAATCACAATTGACAATCATATGTCATCTATCAGGTTGTACTTGCTTATGGTGCTGAAAGTGATAGAGTCTTTGGTATATCGGGAGAGGTATAATATCTGCTGAATGGGCGATTTATAGGTCTTTTCATCCATTTAGGAATCTGCAAATTTGATACAATTTCGTGCCCTTGGTGCAGGAGTTAAAGGGCGTTCACTCTGCTAGAGAATTTGTTTGGTGGTATAACGGGCACCCAGACTACAGCAAGTTTACACCGGATTTACAGAGAACAGACACAGCCATAGTTTTGGGCCAGGTACGTCAGACATGTGTGCTAGCCTATGCATAGAAAAATTGTTGTGATACAAGTGTATATTTCTTAACGCTTAGGAAGCCTATATGTATTAGTTGTTCTTGTATGTGTGATGAGACAACTTCAGTCTTCAAGGAAATGCCTACTATGAACTGACCTGATCTTGCATCTTTTTATAGGGTAATGTGGCTCTTGATGTTGCACGGATTCTTTTAAGACCACCTAAAGAGTTGGCTACCACTGATATTGCCACCCATGCTTTAGATGCTCTAAGGGAAAGCTCCATAAGGTTATGAATCGTTAGTTGGACACAAATTTAGTTTCTGCAGTTAGTTTTGGTGCCTGATAATAGTTCATGTAATCTTTCAGGAAGGTTTATCTTGTGGGCAGACGTGGACCTGTACAAGCAGCTTGTACTGCAAAAGAGCTACGAGAAATTCTTGGTAAGTGTTACAGGTCATGAGTTCCCATACCCCGCTTCGGCGGGATTGGGTATGTTGTTATAGGTCATGAGTTGAATTGGTGATTTTGGCAATATGAGTTGGTGATTTGGCTCAAAAAGCATTTTAATATAACACCATTACACCAGTAAAAAGTTTTGTGGCACAAAACTGTATGAGAGAACAAATGCTTTTTTGTACAAAATTTCTCATCTGGTGTTGAATAAAGAAGTCATAGTCAGTGCTTTTTTGCTGTAAATAAGCCATGTATAGGAATTAAAATTAACGTGAGCATGAATAGGAAAATCATTATCTCACATTAAGAAGGATGGGTAATACAGTACACCCTCCACCCACCATAAAAGTGTTTACCGAATCACTCCTGAGTTTGGTTCTTATATTACATTGGATTCTCAAATGCAGCTATCAAGGATTTGCACATTAACATCAAGGAAGCCGATCTCCTAAAAACCTCTGCCGATGAGGTCCATTCATTTCCTTAGCTTTCATTTGGCTATTCAAAAACTGCTATGTACTTTCAGTTATGGTCTGTTTACTCTTATTATTTTTTGCATCTGTAACTGAGATTGTTTCCTTATAATGTTTTGAAAAGGAAGAAATGAAGAACAATCGTATACGTAGGAGGGTCTTTGAGTTGCTATCAAAGGCTTCCTCATCAGCTGCACCTCATCCAAGTTTAGGACAACGAGAACTGCACTTTACTTTCTTCAGGAAACCTGAGAAGTTTCTAGAATCAAGTGACAGAAGTGGCTATGTTGATGGCGTGAATTTTGAGAAGACAACATTGAAAGGTAGAAATAGTAAAAACTTCTGTTGATGGATACATTACATCAGTTTTTCTCATAAAAAATCAAAGGGCATGTTTTGTCTGCTATATATAGAAATTATTATTGCTTCCATGATTTCTTTGCAAATGTTTGAAAACTTGTATTTATATTGTACACTTCATGTGAGAAGCTCTCTTTATGTTCTTGTGGCTAAAAAGATATTGCTGGCTTAACCTTGTAGGAGGTGCTGGCTCGGGAAATCAGATTGCAGCAGGCACAGGGCAGTATGAGGATCTTAATTGCGGGTAAATTTCGTGTAACCTGGGCAGAAGAAATTTTACTTTTAACTTCAAATATAATGCAAACCTGATTTCCTGAAGTCTAAATGCATACAAAAATAGAATAAAATGAATGCCATTTAAACTATCCTATAGGCAAGCAATGTTAAGACATGACTCACCCTCTTGAACTTGTATGATCTTTTGTGTGGCTTACAGTATATACCGTGGTTATTAAATTCTCTTTTGAGTGTTATATTTGCTTTGTTTTACAGTTTGGTACTGAAGAGCATAGGTTACAAATCTGTACCTGTTGATGGTTTACCATTTGACCATTCCAAAGGTATGTCTCATATATAATTCACATGCAAACGTTAGGTTTATATAATGTTTAATGTACTTAAATTTTTTTCGAGTATTCAGAAGTTTCTAATGTCTCTGCAACTTCTTTTGTAGGTGTGGTCCCAAATATCAAAGGCCGTGTTGTATCTTCTTCTGATGATGCTCAAACTGAGGATGGCTTATATGTATGTGGGTGGTTAAAGAGAGGGCCAACTGGAATAATTGCTACAAACCTTTATGATGCAGAAGAAACTGTAAGCGAGCTCAATTTTTCTGTGGCAATTTTGACACATTCACTTAGGAATAGTTCGATTCGGGTTATACTCTGTCTCTAACGGGTCAAAAGGAATAAATATGTTAAAAACTTGCTTGCAAGGAAACTGGTCAAAACATGTCAAGAGTCGCCAAAGGTGTGTTCTTAATGCATCAAAGTCCAACATCCTATATAACCGTATTAAATAAACTATTGCATCCGTGTAGTTTTTGTAATCATATTTGACAAGCTAATTGGCTGTTAAGACTTGAGTTATAAATTATGATAAAAAAGTGTCTTGGGCATCCTAACATGATCCGATACACACTGACATTAAAAGATACCATTTTGTTGCCTCTAGTCATAGTTATTGTAGAACGTAGATTATCTTCTTAATGAAAGAGAGATGTATAAAAACTGTAGCTTTGTGGGAGCATTTTTCTCTAATTAGTCTTAATATACTCATTAGCTAGCTACACCTAAAAAATAGTTGTGATTGATAGTTAGTAAAAACGATAATATAAAACACCCACAAGTGCCATTGAATTTTACATATTCTCAGTTGATTTTGCTTGTGGGTTGTGGCGTCTAAGTTGAATCTAGATCCACATAGTGGCTTTAAATTGTCTTTCAAATTTCTTTTGCCACCTTCTTTTCAAGATAACAAAATCGATTTGATTTTGTTAATTCGGTTTTGTATTGAAAAATGAATTAAGAAGCAAATTGGCGGCATAACGATCACTTTGCTATTTCATCTTCACATATGAAGTTTGCCATGCAAATTAAGATCAACATATATTTACTAACATGTCTGCGCATCAACCATGAAGATTGTATATCTACAAACATCAACCAACAATATCTACATGTTTACACATCTACTATATAACATTTAGGTAGCCTTTATTTAAGGGGTTTTTGCACTAGATTGACATCCATAAAAATTTGTTTGGTATAAAAAAGTGGCTCAAAGTTTGGCTTAAATACTAAATATTTAGCTAAACACGAATCCATTGCACAACGCCAAGATTAAAAATAAATAATAATAATAATAATAATAATAATAATAATAATAATAATAATAATAATAATAATAATAATAATAATAATAATAATAATAATAATAGTGCAAAAGTTTCGAAGATCCAAAAATTGTCATAGATCTCAAAATGTAGATCTCACCACCATTTCAATTTCAAATCCAAATGGCTAAGATAATTTTCATTTTAATTAATTATTACTGAAGGACATTTTGAATTAACTATCTAACTCAATTCATAGGTTTTGTTACACACAAGATTTCCCATTCCATTTATTTCTCCGGATTAACACACACTACTTCAAACCCACTAACCACCACCAACCACCATATAACCCTAACCCTTATAACACAGCAGCCGTTCAGTTTAAACCCATCGGTCACGACGCCTTTCCACGTACCACTGGAAATCCAAATTCCTATCCACCAAAACCTTAACAACGAGAGGTCACTAGCCACCTTCGGCGCTTCAACAACTACCACTGCCGTAACGCACCCACCCTTAAAACCGCCGCTGAATAAAACATATTCAGTGAGTGGTCTCAATTTATTATTAAGCTTATAATGTTGTAATTCTTTCTTTTCTTCTTTAAATAGATTTTGCTATACTTTGTCTTATATGAAAGAATTGAATTGATAATATTGGTTGATTCAATTAAGCAACATTGTTGATGGTTTATGGCACGCTTGGTATTTAAATTATTAGGATAGTTTGTTCACCAAAGGGATGTTTGGGTAACATGATAGAAGTTGAATAGTAAGCAGATAAGGTACTTAAAGTATGGCAAAGAAGTGTTTTTCTGTATCTTTTATAATGGTTTTGTTTGTAACAGAAGAAGAGAAAATCACAAGTGATTCATGTAGAAATCACAATGGATTTTGGTAGAAGTCACAAGTGATTCTACCAGGAGAGTTCATATGTGATCTAATTTCTATAACATTTGACTCATAGATTAAATGACACTAGCATGATTAGAGGTCGTATAATATATTGACAAGGGATGGTGCCAAGGATGGGTGAGGATCGGCATTTAGCTACACGATTAATTGCTAATAGAGGGGGAACAATCGCTCCT
>LBNU01022111.1:8623-19894 GCA_014162995.1 Artemisia annua | reverse complement strand
TGCTGGAAGTTGACCTGTTTCTCAATGGTTTTACCCTCGTTAGGGTTGTTTGTTTGATGATTATTCCTGTTTGAATTGAGGAAGGGTATGTGGGTTTGGAGAGTGATGATTATGCTGGTTTGCATTGATGGATAATAGGGTTTGTTTAGCCCTTGCTGGTGAATTGATTGATGATTCGTATTACATTATCTCATGGTCTGATCTCATTGGTTCTTTAGTAATACGATGTATTCTTGGAGGTTTGGGTACTATAATCGGCTGCAATAGGCATTGACATTGCATTACCCTCTTAGCATGTCGGTTTGGTTCTCATGATGCAAGTTAGGGTTTTTAACGACTATCATCATGGTTGATGATGATTTGCTGTTGGTACGATTGTGTGGAATTGGTGGTTGTTTTGATTGGATCATCATTGGTATACAACAGGTTTGGCGAGGATTATTTGTCCCGTTGCTGCTTATTCATGTTCTATTATTGTTGTTGCTCATGATGGCTTGTCATGTTCCATCATTGTTGTTGGATACGACTTGATCCTTGGTGACTCATTCGTGATTATTTTGAAGATTGGTTCAAGTTATTATATGCTGGAAGTTAGGGTCGCGGATACCCTGTTTATGTTCCAAAATTCAATTTGCTACGGATTGAATTCTTATTAGGTTATTAGATTATGCTTCGTGCATAATACTAATAGAAGACGCAAATGGTTTTGGTTTGGATTGAGCACTTGGAAGGCGGGGAAACTTGGTGATGGGTTTTTCATGTTCAAGATCTGGATCGCTAGGATGACTAAGAAGACTTAAGTGTTTACTTATTGTATGTTTATCTTTAGTCATTTTTAGTTGTATTTAGATTTGTAAGTTATAAGAATGGCCTGTCATTCTTATATAGTGGTTTGGTTAGTGTCCTAAGGGACTAAGATGAGGGACTCACTCTCATCCGTTGTACTTAAACGTTTGTGGGTTAATATACTTTACCAGGGTGCAGGATTACTCCCCTTTACCCATAAATTTAAGAAGGCAATTTGTTCCTTACATGATAAGAGCCGTTGTCCCTAAAGGCTCACTCTTTGAGAGCAATTGTACCTTACTTTATGGGAGCCGTTGTCCCGAAATGCTTGCTCAATTGATGAGAGCAATTGCCCTTTACATGATGATAGCCGTTGTCCCTAATGCTAGCACACTTGATAAAGGCAATTGACAATTACATCATGAGATCCGTTGTTCTTAAAGGCTCACTCTTTGAGAGCAATTGTACCTTACTTTATGGGAGCCGTTGTCCCTAAACGCTTGGTCACTTGATGAGAGCAATTGCCCTTTACATGATGATAGCCGTTGTCCCTAATGCTTGCACACTTGATAAGAGCAATTGACACTTACATGATGAGATCCGTTGTTCCTAAAGGCTAAATTTAAGAAGGCAATTTGTTCCTTACATGATAAGAGCCGTTGTCCCTAAAGGCTCACTCTTTGAGAGCAATTGTACCTTACTTTATGGGAGCCGTTGTCCCTAAACGCTTGCTCACTTGATGAGAGCAATTGCCCTTTACATGATGATAGCCGTTGTCCCTAATGCTTGCACACTTGATAAGAGCAATTGACACTTACATGATGAGATCCGTTGTTCCTAAAGGCTAAATTTAAGAAGGCAATTTGTTCCTTACATGATAAGAGCCGTTGTCCCTAAAGGCTCACTCTTTGAGAGCAATTGTACCTTACTTTATGGGAGCCGTTGTCCCTAAACGCTTGCTCACTTGATGAGAGCAATTGCCCTTTACATGATGATAGCCGTTGTCCCTAATGCTTGCACACTTGATAAGAGCAATTGACACTTACATGATGAGATCCGTTGTTCCTAAAGGCTAAATTTAAGAAGGCAATTTGTTCCTTACATGATAAGAGCCGTTGTCCCTAAAGGCTCACTCTTTGAGAGCAATTGTACCTTACTTTATGGGAGCCGTTGTCCCTAAACGCTTGCTCACTTGATGAGAGCAATTGCCCTTTACATGATGATAGCCGTTGTCCCTAATGCTTGCACACTTGATAAGAGCAATTGACACTTACATGATGAGATCCGTTGTTCCTAAAGGCTAAATTTAAGAAGGCAATTTGTTCCTTACATGATAAGAGCCGTTGTCCCTAAAGGCTCACTCTTTGAGAGCAATTGTACCTTACTTTATGGGAGCCGTTGTCCCTAAACGCTTGCTCACTTGATGAGAGCAATTGCCCTTTACATGATGATAGCCGTTGTCCCTAATGCTTGCACACTTGATAAGAGCAATTGACACTTACATGATGAGATCCGTTGTTCCTAAAGGCTAAATTTAAGAAGGCAATTTGTTCCTTACATGATAAGAGCCGTTGTCCCTAAAGGCTCACTCTTTGAGAGCAATTGTACCTTACTTTATGGGAGCCGTTGTCCCTAAACGCTTGCTCACTTGATGAGAGCAATTGCCCTTTACATGATGATAGCCGTTGTCCCTAATGCTTGCACACTTGATAAGAGCAATTGACACTTACATGATGAGATCCGTTGTTCCTAAAGGCTAAATTTAAGAAGGCAATTTGTTCCTTACATGATAAGAGCCGTTGTCCCTAAAGGCTCACTCTTTGAGAGCAATTGTACCTTACTTTATGGGAGCCGTTGTCCCTAAACGCTTGCTCACTTGATGAGAGCAATTGCCCTTTACATGATGATAGCCGTTGTCCCTAATGCTTGCACACTTGATAAGAGCAATTGACACTTACATGATGAGATCCGTTGTTCCTAAAGGCTAAATTTAAGAAGGCAATTTGTTCCTTACATGATAAGAGCCGTTGTCCCTAAAGGCTCACTCTTTGAGAGCAATTGTACCTTACTTTATGGGAGCCGTTGTCCCTAAACGCTTGCTCACTTGATGAGAGCAATTGCCCTTTACATGATGATAGCCGTTGTCCCTAATGCTTGCACACTTGATAAGAGCAATTGACACTTACATGATGAGATCCGTTGTTCCTAAAGGCTAAATTTAAGAAGGCAATTTGTTCCTTACATGATAAGAGCCGTTGTCCCTAAAGGCTCACTCTTTGAGAGCAATTGTACCTTACTTTATGGGAGCCGTTGTCCCTAAACGCTTGCTCACTTGATGAGAGCAATTGCCCTTTACATGATGATAGCCGTTGTCCCTAATGCTTGCACACTTGATAAGAGCAATTGACACTTACATGATGAGATCCGTTGTTCCTAAAGGCTAAATTTAAGAAGGCAATTTGCTCCTTACATGATAAGAGCCGTTGTCCCTAAAGGCTCACTCTTTGTAAGCAATTGTACCTTACTTTATGGGAGCCGTTGTCCCTAAACGCTTGCTCACTTGATGAGAGCAATTGTTCTTTACATGATGATAGCCGTTGTCCCTAATGCTTGCAATCTTGATAAGAGCAATTTTCACTTACATAATGATATCCGTTGTCCCTAAAGGCTAACTTTATGAGGGAAATTTGTCCTTTACATGATAAGATCCGTTGTCCATTAAGGATCACTCTTTGAGAGCAATTGTACCTTACTTTATGGGAGCCGTTGTCCCTAACCGCTTGCTCACTTGATGAGAGCATTTGCCCTTTACATGATGATAGCCGTTGTCCCTAATACTTGCACACATGATAAGAGCAATTGACACTTACATGATGAGATCCGTTGTTCCTAAAGGCTAAATTTAAGAAGGAAATTCGTTCCTTACATGATAAGAGTCGTTGTCCCTAAAGGCTCACTCTTTGAGAGCAATTGTACCTTATTTTACGGGAGCCGTTGTCCCTAAACGCTTGCTCACTTGATGAGAGCAATTGCCCTTTACATGATGATAGTCGTTGTCCCTAATGCTTGCACACTTAATAAGAGCAATTGACACTTACATGATGAGATCCGTTGTTCCTAAAGGCTAAATTTAAAAAGGCAAGTTGTTCCTTACATGATAAGAGCCATTGTCCCTAAAGGCTCACTCTTTGAGAGCAATTGTACCTTACTTTATGGGAGCCGTTGTCCCTAAACGCTTGCTCACTTGATGAGAGCAATAGCCCTTTTCAGGATGATAGCCGTTGTCACTAATGCTTGCGCACTTGATAAGAGCAATTGACACTTACATGATGAGATCCGTTGTTCCTAAAGGCTAAATTTAAGAAGGAAACTTGCTCCTTACATGATAAGAGCCGTTGTCCCTAAAGGCTCACTCTTTGAGAGCAATTGTACCTTAATTTATGGGAGCCGTTGTCCCTAAACGCTTGCTCACTTGATGAGAGCAATTGCCCTCCCTAATGCTTGCGCACTTGATAGGAGCAATTGACACTTACATAATGAGATCCGTTGTTCCTAAAGGCTAAATTTAAGAAGGCAATTTGTTCCTTACATGATAAGAGCCGTTGTCCCTAAAGGCTCACTCTTTGAGAGCAATTGTACCTTACTTTATGGGAGCCGTTGTCCCTAAACGCTTGCTCACTTGATGAGAGCAATTGCCCTTTACATGATGATAGCCGTTGTCCCTAATGCTTGCACACTTGATAAGAGCAATTGACACTTACATGATGAGATCCGTTGTTCCTAAAGGCTAAATTTAAGAAGGCAATTTGTTCCTTACATGATAAGAGCCGTTGTCCCTAAAGGCTCACTCTTTGAGAGCAATTGTACCTTACTTTATGGGAGCCGTTGTCCCTAAACGCTTGCTCACTTGATGAGAGCAATTGCCCTTTACATGATGATAGCCGTTGTCCCTAATGCTTGCACACTTGATAAGAGCAATTGACACTTACATGATGAGATCCGTTGTTCCTAAAGGCTAAATTTAAGAAGGCAATTTGTTCCTTACATGATAAGAGCCGTTGTCCCTAAAGGCTCACTCTTTGAGAGCAATTGTACCTTACTTTATGGGAGCCGTTGTCCCTAAACGCTTGCTCACTTGATGAGAGCAATTGCCCTTTACATGATGATAGCCGTTGTCCCTAATGCTTGCACACTTGATAAGAGCAATTGACACTTACATGATGAGATCCGTTGTTCCTAAAGGCTAAATTTAAGAAGGCAATTTGTTCCTTACATGATAAGAGCCGTTGTCCCTAAAGGCTCACTCTTTGAGAGCAATTGTACCTTACTTTATGGGAGCCGTTGTCCCTAAACGCTTGCTCACTTGATGAGAGCAATTGCCCTTTACATGATGATAGCCGTTGTCCCTAATGCTTGCACACTTGATAAGAGCAATTGACACTTACATGATGAGATCCGTTGTTCCTAAAGGCTAAATTTAAGAAGGCAATTTGTTCCTTACATGATAAGAGCCGTTGTCCCTAAAGGCTCACTCTTTGAGAGCAATTGTACCTTACTTTATGGGAGCCGTTGTCCCTAAACGCTTGCTCACTTGATGAGAGCAATTGCCCTTTACATGATGATAGCCGTTGTCCCTAATGCTTGCACACTTGATAAGAGCAATTGACACTTACATGATGAGATCCGTTGTTCCTAAAGGCTAAATTTAAGAAGGCAATTTGTTCCTTACATGATAAGAGCCGTTGTCCCTAAAGGCTCACTCTTTGAGAGCAATTGTACCTTACTTTATGGGAGCCGTTGTCCCTAAACGCTTGCTCACTTGATGAGAGCAATTGCCCTTTACATGATGATAGCCGTTGTCCCTAATGCTTGCAATCTTGATAAGAGCAATTTTCACTTACATAATGAGATCCGTTGTCCCTAAAGGCTAACTTTATGAGGGCAATTTGTCCCTTACATGATAAGATCCGTTGTCCCTAAAGGCTCACTCTTTGAGAACAATTGTACCTTACTTTATGGGAGCCATTGTCCCTAAACGCTTGCTAACTTGATGAGAGCAATTGCCCTTTGCATGATAATAGCCGTTGTCCCTAATGCTTGCAATCTTGATAAGAGAAATTTTCTCTTACATAATAAGATCCGTTGTCCCTAAAGGCTAACTTTATGAGGGCAATTTGTCCCTTACATGATAAGATCCGTTGTCCCTAAAGGCTCACTCTTTGAGAGCAATTGTACCTTACTTTTTGGGAGCCATTGTCCCTAAACGACTGTCAATTGATGAGAGCAATTGCCCTTTACATGATGATAGCCGTTGTCCTTAATGCTTGCACACTTGATAAGAGCAATCGACACTTACATGATGAGATCCGTTGTTCCTATAGGCTTAATTTAATAAAGCAATTTGTTCCTTACATGATAAGAGCCGTTGTCCCTAAAGGCTCACTCTTTGAGAGCAATTGTACCTTACTTTATGGGATCCATTGTCCCTAAACGCTTGGTCACTTGATGAGAGCAATTGCCCTTTACATGATGATAGCCGTTGTCCCTAATGCTTGCAATCTTGATAAGAGCAATTTTCACTTACATAATGAGATCCGTTGTTCCTAAAGGCCAACTTTATTAGGGCAATTTGTCCCTTACATGATAAGATCCGTTGTCCCTAAAGGCTCACTCTTTGAGAGCAATTGTACCTTACTTTATGGGAGCCATTGTCCCTAAACGCTTGCTCACTTGATGAGAGCAATTGCCCTTTACATGATAATAGCCGTCGTCCCTAATGCTTGCAATCTTGATAAGAGAAATTTTCACTTATATAATGAGATCCGTTGTCCCAAAAGGCTAACTTTATGAGGGCAATTTGTCCCTTACATGATAAGATCCGTTGTCCCTTAAGACTCACTCTTTGAGAGCAATTGTACCTTACTTTTTGGGAGCCATTGTCCCTAAACGATTGTCAATTGATGAGAGCAATTTCCCTTTACATGATGATAGCCGTTGTCCTTAATGCTTGCACACTTGATAAGAGCAATCGACACTTACATGATGAGATCCGTTGTTCCTAAAGGCTAAATTTAATAAAGCAATTTGTTCCTTACATGATAAGAGCAATTGTACCTTACTTTATGGGATCCGTTGTCCCTAAACACTTTGTCACTTGATGAGAGCAATTGCCCTTTACATGATGATAGCCGTTGTCCCTAATGCTTGCACACTTGATAAGTGCAATTGACACTTACATGATGAGATCCGTTGTTCCTAATAGCTAAATTTAAGAAGGCAATTCGTTCCTTACATGATAAGAGCCGTTGTACCTAAAGGCTCACTCTTTGAGAGCAATTGTACCTTATTTTACGGGAGCAATTGTACTCTTTGAGATCCGTTGTTCCTAAAGGCTCACTCTTTTAGCCTTTAGGAACAACGGATCTCATCATGTAAGTGTCAATTGCTCTTATCAAGTGTGCAGGCGTTAGGGACAACGGCTATCATCATGTAAATGGCAATTGCTCTCATCAAGTGATAATCGTTTAGGGACAATGGCTCCCATAAAGTAAGGTACAACTGCTCTCAAAGAGTGAGCCTTTAGGGACAACGGATCTTATCATGTAAGGNTGGGATCCGTTTCCTCAACCACTTTGTCACTGGATGAGAGCAATTGCCCTACATGATGAATAGCCGGTTGTCCCATAATGCTGCCCACACTTGATAAGTGCAATTGACACTGTACATGATTGAGATCCGTTGTTCCTAATAGCTAAATTTTAAGAAGGCATTCGTTCCTTACATGATAAGAGCGTTGTACCTAAAGCTCACTCTATTGAAGCAATTGTTACTTATTTTACGGGGAGCAATTGACTCTTCTGAGATCGTTGTCCTAAAGGCTCACTTTTTGCCTTTAGGAACAACGGATCTCATCATGTAAGTGTCAATTGGCTCTTATCAAGTGTGCCAGGCGTTTCAGGGACAACGGCATATCATCATGTAAATGGAATTGCTCTCATCAAGTGTAATCGTTAGGGACAATGGCTCCATAAAGTTAAGGTACAACTGCTCTCAAAGAGTGAGCCTTAGGGACAACGGATCTTATCATGTTAAGGGACAAATTGCCTCATAAAGTTAGCCTTTAGGGCAACGGATCTCATTATGTAAGTGAAACATTACTCTTATCCAAGCTGCAAGCATTAGGAAACGGCTTTCATCATGTAAAAGGTAATTCTCTCATCAAGTGAGCAAGCGTTTAGGGACAACGGCTCCCATAAAAAAAAAAAAAAAAAAAAAAAAAAAAAATGTAAGGTACAATTGCTCTCAAAGAGTGACCCATTAGGACAAGGCTTTATTCATGTAAGGGAACAAACTTGCCTTCTTAAATTTAGCCTTTAGGAACAACGGATCTCATCATGTAAGTGTCAATTGCCTCCTTATCAAGTGTGCAAGCATTAGGGGACAACGGCTATCATCATGTAAAGGGCAATTGCTCTCATCAAGGAGGCAAGCGTTTAGGACAACGAGCTCCCATAAAGTAAGGTACAAATGCTCTCAAAGAAGTGAGCCCTTTTAGGGACAACGGCTATTATCATTGTAAGAGACAAATTGCCTTATTAAAATTTATGCTTTAGGAACAACGGACTTTATCATGTAAGGTCTCGATTGCTCCTTATCAAGTGTGCAAGCATTAGGACAACGCTATCTCATGTACAAGGGAAATTGCTCTCATCAAGTGAGCAAGCGTTTAGGGACAACGGCTCCCATTAAATAAGTACAAATTGCTCTCAAAAGTGTGAGCCTTTACGGACAACGGGCGTCTTACATTAAGGAACAAATTGCCTTATTACATTTAGCCTTTAGGAACAACGGATCTCATCATGTACAGTGTCGATTGCTCTTATCAAGGTGTGCAAGCATTTAGGGCAACGACTATCATCACTGTTAAAGGGAAATTGCTCTCATCAATTGACTATCGTTTAGGGACAATGGTCCCATAAAGTAAGGTCAATTTGCTCTCAAAGAGTGAGCCTTTAGGACAACGGATCTTTCATGTAAGGACAAATTCCCTTATAAAGTTACGCCTTAAGGGACAACGGATCTCATTATTTAAGTGAAAATGCTCTTATCAAAGATTGCAAAGCATTAGGGACAGATCGGCTATCATCATTGTAAAAAAAAAAGGGCAATTGCCTCTCATCAAGTGAGCAAGCGTTTAGGGACAACGGCTCCCATAAAGTAAGGTACAATTGCTCCTTAAAGTGTGAGGCCTTTAGGGACAACGGCTCTTATCATGTAAGGAACAAATTTGCCTTATTAAATTTAGCCTTAAGAAAACAACGGGATTTCATCATTAAGTTCGATTGCTCTTATCAAGTGTAAAAGCATTAGGGACAACGGCTATCATTCACTGTAAAGGGCAATTCGTCTCATCAACGTGACAATGTTTAGGACATGGCTCCCATAAAGTAATGTACAATTGCTCTCCAAAGAGTGAGCCTTTAGGACAACGGACCTATCATGTAAGGACAAAATCGCCCTTCATAATTAGGGACAACGGAATTCTAAAAAAAATTTATGTAAGTGAAAATTGCTCTTATCAAAGATTGCAAGCATTAGGGACAACGGCTTCATCTGTTAAAGGGGCAATCTCTCATCAAGTGGAGCAAGCGTTTAGGGACAACGCTCCCCATAAAGTAAGAACAACTTGCTCTCAAAGTGTGAGCCTTTAGGGACAACGCTCTTTATCATGTAAGGAACAAATTGCCTTATTAAATTTAGCCTTTAGGAACAACGGATCTCATCATGTAAGTGTCGATTGCTCTTATTCAAGTGTGCAAGCATTAGGGACAACGACGTATCATCATGTAAAGGGAAATTGCTCTCACAAGTGACAATCGTTTTAGGACAATGGCTCCCCATAAAGTAAGTACAATTACTCTCAAAGGTGGCCTTTAGGGACAACGGAGATCTCTATCATGTAAAGAAAATTGCCCTCATAAAGTTAAGCTTTAGGGACAACGGATCTCATTATGTAAGTTGAAAATTCCTCTTATCAAAGATTGCAGCATTAGGGACAACGGCTATCATCATGTAAAGAGAAATGGCTCTCATCAAGGTGAGCAAGCGTTTAGGGACAACGGCTTCCATAAAGTCAAGGTACAATTGCTCTCAAAGAGTGAGGCTTTAGGGACAAACGGCTCTTATATTTAAGGAACAAATTGCCTCTTAAATTTAGCCTTTAGGACAACGGATCTCATCAAGATGGTTAGTCAATTGACTCTTATCAAGTGTGCAGCATTTAGGGGACAACGGCTATCACCCTCATGTAAAGGGGCAGATTGCTCTCATCAAATGAGCAAAGCGTTCCTATGGAAAACGGCTCCCCATAAATAAGGTACAATTGTCTCAAGACGTGAGCCCTTTAGGGACAACGGCTCTTATCATTGTAATGGAACAAATTGCCTTCTACCCTAAAATATTCTCCTCCATCTGGCGATTTTTTCACCCCCTCCATTTCCTAAATCGTTTTTCCCCTTTAAAGCCTGTAATTCGTGTGTTCTTTTTCCAACGATTTGATTAGTTATGTGATTACCATTCGTGTTATTCTCTATTCTTGATCAATTATTATTGCTTTTTTTGGGTAAAAGGTTAATTCACCCGGCAAATTCATTACACCAAAAAAAGCGTTGAAGTACATAGGATGAGGGTGACTTCCCTCATCTCAGTCCCTGAGGACACTTACAGACTCTCATATAAGAATGACACGCCATTCTTATAATTTACATTGAACATAAACTTACATTGAACAGAAACTTACATTCGATCTGATTATTCTAATGATAAAACCTTGTGTTTATCATTGATTCTTTCAAATCATGGCTTATAACTAACGAATTGGATCTAATAGTGGTGAATCGTTTTTTAGGGTTTTGTGGCCGCCTCTTTTCTCATTAAATCGATCCTTATCAACCTTTGATTTGTAAGTCGGTTATTGGACTTCCACATATATAAGGAGCGATTTTTATTGTTAAACGCATTGTTTCTTCACTTTTGATTAAGGTCTGCGTTTGGTATTGGATTATTGGTGCTTATCGCAAAACTAATCTCTTTTGAGGTTTGGTTTTTAATTACTTATCTGCTAGGTAATCGATTGGTTGTTTTGGGTATTGTAAGTTGTTGTAAGTGGGTTATAGAGAGATGAAATACACAAGGACTGTTAATCCATATCCTGTGGTTAATTTGGATGATTTGAGTGAACGTATGGCTCGTTTGAAGAAGGGTGATGCTGGGCACGATTCTTATTCAACTCAGTAGCAAGTTAGGGTTTGTGCACACCCTAGTCTATCTGATAATATGCATAATCAGGTTGTGGATGATTTTATGAGTCAAAACACAATTGATATTGCGGCTAGTAGTGGTATTAGTTCTGGTGAGTTGGTTTTTGAACCTACAATGAACCCTAATGCGACTTCTAGTACTCCTGGTGGTGAGGCTGCTGTTGGT